>JAQFZW010003879.1:0-11679 GCA_034687055.1 Heteromurus nitidus | reverse complement strand
TTCTTGCTCTTTGCTCGCTATCAGCCCAACAAGGACACGTACGCGAGAGTGAAGCAAGCTCGTGTGCCAAATGCTTATGACGACACTGCGCTGAAACTCCAAGTCGGTGACATTATTCGAGTGACCAAAATAAATATTAGTGGCCAATGGGAGGGAGAGCTAGTTCTCGAAGGTGGCAAGGGAGGCAGGGTAAGGCCGAGCGTAGCTATTATAATATTCAAATTTACGCTGAGTTATTATTAGGATGGAGCTTTAATTTGTCTCTTTCTCCCGTTTTTTTTTGCAGAAAGGACATTTCCCTTTCACTCACGTCGAACTGATTGACTACGACCCTGTGACTACATCGTCGAATCCCACAATCCAAGTCCCGGACTAAGATTGCGTAGATAAATTAGCTGTTTACTTTTTATCACAGAGAAATATTATATCTTATAAACTAATTGCCATAACATGCCAATTACAAATAGTCAGAAAGGGGTTACTCGCTAATGTAGCATAAAGTTTTGAAGAAGAAGAAGAAGAAGTTTGTTGTATGTGAATGCTGAGGAGAGTTTGAATGGTATGAATGTTAGTTCAAAGATTGGATTTGAGATAGTGTTTTTGTACGTTTCAAAAAGAGTGACATTTGTAAGTAGAATTTTTGGGTAAGGAGAAAAGTGTGTGTACAGAGTAGTGATTGATATATGACGTGAGTTGACGTTGACTCTTTCTTAGCGAATATCCGTTAGATCCCGCTGAAAATAATATATGCAGCAATTGTACCAGACCTTTATCAAGAATACTATTTTGTTAGTCAGATACTATGCAGTAATAAGTATACAATTTAGTGAGTGGTGGTGTTTGTCATAAAAGAGAAAAGAAGTCAGTTGAGAGTCAGTTTATTTTATTTTTCAAGAGAGAACTGGCGACGACATATTGTTTCGTACATTTTTTTGGGTATCTATCGTATGTTAGCATGCACACTTGCAAAAAAAAGATGAATTACATTATTAGTTTCCCCGAATCAATTTACTATATTATACTCGTTAGCTATTGGCTAACTAAAAGTTCGAACAAGATATAGGGTTTTTATGAAAAGACAAAATGGTAGCTTTGTACTGTGAGACCACTCGAGCATGAGCAGCCCACACTCGCTCACGTCAGTAGTGGTCGCCTTCCAGTAGTTCAGTAGTTCATCCAGCATAAAATAATCAATTTTTTAAATTCCAAATGGACTATTGATGTAGTCGCGAGAAGAAGAAGAAATTAAACAAGCCCTCTCTCTATAAGTTCAGTTAAATGTCTTTTGTTACACCTGCGCACTTCACATCAAATTCTTGATTTGCCTCGACTATGCATTATTCTGTGTTATCAGGATTATTTGTGCAATAGCAATTTCGACGAAAATAAGAGATTATATTATTTGGAGGTACGTATTATGTATTCTTCGAGGGTGTAACTCATGGAGAAGCAGGTTTTCCCCCACACGTATTGTTTCATTCAGGAAAGGCTAGTCAGTTGCGACAATGTCATGCACAAAAACACTTTTGTCAGTTATAGTTGCTTAATCAAGATTGTGTGTGAACGTATAGCGTATGTTCAAATTGAGTACAATCATTGATTGTAGCTTAATATGTTTTGTAAATGCTAAGAGTGTTAGTCAGTTATTGTTGTTGAGGAGATGAGTGATTTTTTATTTGTATCCGAGCTTGTTCACATGATCCCTGTAAAAATTCACGGTCGTCACAAAGTCTGGACAGATTGGATGTCGTGTTTGGTCTCCAAAAAAGCACAAAATCAACGGAGAAATAATTTGTGATTGTTTTTTTTGATAACTCTCTTTGTATAGTGACTGGTGACTTTTGGAAAAATCTCTGGAAAATATTGTACTCGTTGAAAGGGAAAATTTGTTCCTCTCTTGTACTCTTGCAAATTATTGTAAGGTTGGAAATGAAAAATAAAAACGAAACGTTTCCTGTTTCCACGTCAAATGACATTGAGTTAATATATTATAACATGTTCATTGGTGCGATTAGCATCCACTCGCCTAAAAATAAAATCATTCATATATTTAGTTACAAAACTTGCATAAAATACGATATATATATTTTTTGCTTATTCTACCGCGATAATAAGTACAGTAAGTTGACTCTCTTCGGTGTCCTAATAATGAGTAGCTGTAACCCTAATCTTAATGATATGAGTCAGAAAACAACGTAGAGATATGGGCAGTAGTCATATTGCTAATTACACCATTACACTCTACTTTTGCACAGACACACCAATCTGGTTTCGTGGTCAGTGTGGCTTCCCATATACTTTCTTCTTCTCGCAGTAGCACACACTGATCGTGAGCGACCGACTCCAATAATCGGCCATTAGTTCGCAGTAGTCGCAAGTTCCTTGAAAGAATTGAGGAAAAACTGACAAAAATAGTGATGATGAAGAGCTATCGATAATATCGCTTCTCTCATGAGCTCGATTTTTCTCCTTATCCTACTTTCAAGATTCCAAGTGGACGTGTGTGTGTGCTGCATATACGTTTCATCATATCACCAGAACTATAATTTTTTTTACACTGATGAACACAGTCGAAAAGGAGAAATTCCTCCCACCACCGGAGAAAATATTGTTAAACTTTACCTTTGTTTTTTTATTCATTCGCCTATCTGCTCTATAATGACAATGACCATTTTTGGTAGTGTTGGATTTTAGAAAGTGTTATAGTTTGCAAAGAAACCATGTAAAATGGACTGAAAATCATATTAAGACATTAATTTCAAGTTACGAGGAGACTTCGTATATAATTGGATTGTAAACTGTAAGCTTAGTTGTGGGAGAAGCGTCAGAATGTCATCGGCAAGTTTCGACGAAAACGACTTTGAGAGGTATGGAGAAAAGACAGCTTTCAACTTAAGATTATTTTGATTCTTTGAAAAAGTTTGAACGAGACAGACTTGATATTTTACAATGGGATTCATTATCATTTTTGAAGTCTCTACTTCCCCGGAGTGACGTTTGATGATGCACGGAATATTCTGATGGAAGAAGACGAAGGTGTCTTCTTAATTCGAGATTCGTCTAGAGGCGGATACGTCGTTTGCGTTAAGTGAGAGCAACTCTTGAATCGCAGTAGTTAATCTTATAACATTTTTGCTAACATGTACATCCTCGAACAAGTCCATTAAATATCGATTAGCGATATAATTAAATGCCGCTACGGATTACCCTGGATTAAAGCAATTTGTAAAATTTGATGCATGTCCTCATAGAGAGAACGAGGACGTTTCGCAGTATTCAGTGATCGTCCGGGAGATTAGTGGCAACACCAGCTTTTTCATCCGCGAGGAATGTCCATTCAAGAACCTCTCCTCACTCATCTCCTTTTACAAGTGGAACATGTTCCAAAGCACGTCATTGAAACGACCCGTCTCCGGGGACAGGGTTATTCTTCGAAGAAACCCGGTTAGTATACAATAAAATGGAAAAGAGGCTGTAAATTTTGAACAATAGTGACTAACTTGAGATCTATATAATATCTATTTTTCTAGGGATGTGAGCGGCGACACATAACTTCCGAAATCCCCTGCGGTAGTTCTACCCCACACCCTAACACTATGCGTCGCTCTGCTCCACCGGACATGTCCAAACCTTATGACTCGGAGCAGCTCGGAGTAAGTAAAATACATAGTTCGAAAATTATCCTCAACTTTTTCTTTTCTTAACAAATGGCTCAGTTTCCTTTAAAAAACTTTTAAAATGTTTGTGTCCAGCAGTCTTGGCTGGCAAAAGTGGTGAAACCGGTTGAGCCAAGTCCCTACTTCAAAAATCGGCTCACACTCAGAGTGAACGACGTGATTCGGGTGACTCGCATGAAAGGAGGAATTGGAACTGGAGAGCTTAATGGAGAGGTCGTGATAATATAAATAAATAAATACTTAACTAACATTAAATTCAGTGACATTTAACGTCCTTCCATTTTTGTTCCCTTTCTAGACTGGCGAATTTCCATTGATAAATGTGGAGGTCGTGAACAAACCAAAGTGAATTGGAGAAAGAAACCCATCGTCGAATTACTATTTTTTTTCATCTGCGGCTAGGGCAGTGTTGTTGGATATGATTATATAGTGAAATGGAAAAATAATACGAGCGGTTGGCTTGTTTAGTTTTTTTCTTTAAACAACTCAAAATTGTTAATTTGTAGCATTGGCAGTAGATTTTTTTATAAAGCAAATTGTGGCATGCATAACTAACGTCGTTCATTTTTTCCACTAATTTTTAGCCTCTTTCCCCAGTATTTCATTGTCCATGTACCAAACCTACTACTACTCACAAGTACATGTACACATCTCTCATTCACGGTCATAAACCTCAATATAATTTGATGATTGCACAAAAGCACCTGTGAACAAAAAAATTATACTCTTGTCCGGACCACTACCCAATTACATTTTAACATTGTCTAATAATACATTGGGAGCGTGACTATGATTGAAAATCTCTCGTAAAAAGTGTGAAATTCATTTGAAATAAAAACCTTGTGCAGAAAGATGAAATTTGGTGAAAAACCGCATCCTTCACTCTGATTGACAGGTTAGGATAGGTACACAACAACCGTGTAAAAAAAGAATCCTGTCAACTCATACATTCTCTCTCTGAAAACACATTATGGATCCATTTGAAGATGATTTAGAGGGGAAAATTAGTTATTTCTCGCTGTGATCAATAACGGATCTCTGGTTCTCTGGAGAGACACGATGAGTGCGTATTTAAATGTGTGGCTTTGGCTTGTTGGTTTCTCGCATGAATTCTCTGTTCTACCATTGCCACACACCATCATTCTCTTCTCCGTAATGAAACTAGTTGCACTATATTACATTGTAACTATAAATTAATGTACATAATCTGCACCACATCAACCAGATAAACTAGGTCTTGCACTTCTCTTCTTCATCATCACAAAATTACCTTCAGCCATGATGGACAAAAATGGTACAGAGAGATGAATTCAGGTTCATCTCATTTGATGACGGGATGAGGCAGAGGATATATGTATTATTCGAAATTATTCATGGAATTGCTCCACATTCTCCAATTGCGAGTCGTCGTGGTACAAGTGAGAAGGTGTGATGTAAGCTGACGACGAGATGTTGCAATGCCACCAGTGACACAACACAAAAAACGTAGCATATTTGCGTGAATATGGAATCACTAATAACCCTTCTTTTCAGTTCCCTCAATAATACCTCTCAGTCAACTTGTGCACCTTTTATCATTTGAAACTTTTGATGGGATCGACAAGAAGAGAATATTGAGAGAGGAAAAAATTGTATTTTCGTTTTTAAACTTTAAAGGTTCTTCCGTTAAGGGAATATGATTGTCGGCCTGGCTCGATTGCGCAACGATGGCAGTTTCGAACTGGAACTATGCAAGTGTCGACTTGGGTGAGAGTAGAAACGGGGACTTGTTTGAGGCGTCTCCAACAACGTCGTCGTCGAGAACAATGCATAATCCAAGATTGGACGAGTTGTTCAACGCTTGTGACACCAAGGGTCGGGGTGTGATTGGCCCAGTGGAGTTTCGTGAATTATGTGATAAATTCGGGATTTCGCCAACTGACTCGGATGTGATCTTTGCCGACCTCGATCACGACGGCGATGGGAATATTGACTTTGGAGATTTTTCTCATGGCTTTCGTGACTTCTTGACGCCTGGCTCGAGGCGAGGATCGCTACAGGTGAGCCCCGTCGCTGACTCGAGCAGCAATGATCAACAATTGCTGGAAATGGAGAAGAAGCATGCGAGCGCGAAGACTGCGTGGAAACACTTTGTGACAAATGTGGGAACTTCCAACCTTCAACAGTTCATCTCCCACTAGTAAAATACAATTATTGAGTCCAAATATTTTTTTTAGAAAACACTCAAAGCGTGCTTTTGTCTTTGTGTTGTGTGTTTTTGCATATTGCTCTCGTTTCCAGCAAAGAGCAGTTGTCCGGGATTGCGGAGGAGACAAGGAGTGACGACGGGAAGGGACGGAATGACATCCCACCCACCCTCGAGAACGCACTCACAAGCCTCATCATGGACGTGCAGCACCTCCACGACGAGTATAAAACACTGGAGTGCACATTCCGAAAGTAAACAGACTCTCAGAATCGACGAGAATTTATTAAAATTGAAAGTGATCAAATGTGCACAAAAATAAAATGTCTTTGTTGAGGAGAGTCGAGAAAAAAAATGAAAGAAATCTGAAGTTGGTTGTGAAATTTCCCTCTAGAGAACGTGAAGTGCACGCTGCTCAACTTGTGGCTTTGGGTGAGGAGCTGGATCAGCAACTCGCCAAGGCAGAGGCGAAGGCAAAGGCGGAAGCGAGACAAGAAGCGCAACGACAGATGGACACGGAGAGGAAGAAGATCGCCTCTGACATCGAGAACCAGTTGGCAGACCTCTCATCCCAAATTAAAACATTTCAGAAGGTTTGAATGTTTTTTCTTTTGAAAATTCTTGACTTATTTAATTGAGTTAAATATTTTGGAAGAGGACAAATTTTTTGTTGGAGAAAGAAAAATGCGTTATTAGCATTTGAGAATTATTTCACGTTACCCCACTGCGAAAAATTAATGATTCTCCGACTGTGTTTTGGTGGAACTGAACTCAGGTTGAAGAATGGCTGGCAGAGGAGGAAGAACGAGAGAATAAGCGAGTAAAGGCTCCCGAAGATCAATCAAAGTTACACGAAGCGGAAAGTGAGAACCGGAACTTGAGAAGTGCTCTCGTCGAAGCTCAAATGAAAGCGACTTTGCTGCAGACGCAGCTCACGGAGAAGCGAAATGAATACTTGGACTTGTTCAACGCTCTCCACTCGTAAGTGGCTTCCTGTCGTCTGCTTTGTCAAACAAGAAACTATCCCTCTCGCGAAAGAAAACAAAAATCTTTTTCAACGATATACAGCGTTCGCTGAGAGACTTGTGCAGCTTCTTTCCATATTTCTAATTAAATGCAAATAACAAAATTCCAGAGAGAAGCAGGCGGCCTCGGAATACAAGAGTCAAGTGAATTTGATGCAGAATCATCTTGTCGTGCTCAGGTAAAAAAGAAGTCTTACATTGCTTCCGTTCGTTGGATAAAAAACTTAGCAAAAGTGTATGTATGCGTGCTCCTTTTTGAGATACACGTTTCAAGACAATTGAAGGGAACAATGGATGAAACATTTTTTATTTTGAAATCTTATGCAATTCTTATCATGCGTGCAGAGTTGTTGGCTTTAAAAATATACTCCTTTGGTATTGACAGTGAAGCGAACCGAGTGTTGTCAGATGCGAATGACTGTCTGTCAACCCAACTCCCGTCGAACATGTCAGGCTTCAGTCCGCCGTCGTCGCTGTCAATCTCAGCGCAGCAGGAGGTCGCAACGCTGGCCAGTCAGTCGAATCACTCGTGTCCGAATTCGCTAGGAATTCTTGAGAGCCTCGAGCCTCCGCCTGTGAAGCAGTCTTCTTCAGACCCACGAATTCCTCTGGTGCCGAGTCTACCTTTCTTCGAGACTGACAGAGGTTAGCCTTGCCAACTTGTTCTCTCCTATTTTTTCGACTCACTTCCGCTTTCTTCCATGACGCTGATGACGCACACACACGTGTGACATCTTCTCTAATCTAATATCTTAATTCTCCATGTTTGCTTTTGTGCAGACAGCGGGAGAAGCACGCTCCTCGAAGAGCTCCGTGCGGAAGGAGATGGAAGCCCTTTGCCCTCTGGAATTTGGACGTGTTCATCGTCCTCGTCTCCTCCACCTCCGCCGCCACCAACATCCAACAATTCCCTCCAACAACAAGACTTGCTCGGTGGGAAGCGGAGTGGTGGTGTTGGTGGCAGTGACGGTGGTGCTAGTGGCAAGTGGCCCACGTCACAGAATGGCATTGGACCGGGGAAACTTGGGTCCAGCTGTTGCAGCAATGAGAGAGATGAGCGGAGTGGCTCCGGGTCCTCCTCACCTCCTCAGAGTAGTAGTCGCAACAGGAGACACAATCCTCCTCCGCCCGCTGAGGCTACATACAAGAGTTTCGAGTATGGGGAAGACGGCAGTCAAGAGTTATATGAAGCATTGTCTCCAGTTGCTGGAGGATCCAGTGGTGGTGGTCACATGGGAGAGAGATTGTCTCAGGACTACGAGGAAGAGGAGAGGTTGCCTCCTCACCATCACCACGAGTCATCAGCATCATCATCAGCATCGGCAGCTTCCTTCTACCCGCATCGCACTTTCAAGGTGATCCTCGCCGGGGATGCCGCTGTCGGGAAGACGACGTTCATTGAGCGCATTTGTCATGGCCACTTCACACCTAATCTGAGCTCCACCATCGGTAAAATATATACAAAACAACCTTCACTTTATATGATTTATGCTTCTTTTTTTGTCATCCTCCGGGATTCACCAATTCCTCATCAAAAAATCTCAATTTCCTCGTGCATCTCTTCTCTCATGATCTGATTCTGACGGGATTGTCGTGATGACGCAGATTATTTATAACGGTTCAACTTCCTTCCGTCCTTCCTACCATCACAATGCTATTCTCTGGTCAAAAAATAATATTAACTCGAGTAAATGACGATTGCGATTGAATGAGGGATATACAATGAATTCGTTTTAGCGTGTAACTGATATTTAAATGCCCAATAAATGACAAAGGTTAATAACAGGGTGATTGCATGCTTGCATTCGTCCAAGTTTGGATTTGATATATTTTTGTCTGTGTGACTCTCATGTTTGTGGTTGAAGGTGTGGACTTTCGCGTGAAGACAATCGAGCTGGATGGGAAATGTGTAGCTCTGCAGCTGTGGGATACCGCTGGCCAGGAGAGGTTCCGCTCCTTAACCAAGTCATACTTTCGACGGGCTGATGGTGTCATCCTCATGTACGACGTGAGCAATGAGAGAACGTTTGCAAATATCCGCAACTGGATAAACAATGTTGAGGTAATCACGACTCACGACTACGGGACAATGAAAGGATTATTTTTTAAACTCATTCCGAGAGCACCGTTACTTTTTTTGCGAGCAAAATAAAACTGCACAAATGCCCATTAGTGATCTTTAGCGACACACAAAAAATATCATTTTAAAATGGCGTGATGGAATTTTATTTTTTTTGTGCATTTGATGAATGCAGGAAGGTGCTGGTCGAACGGTTCCCATTGTTCTCTCCGGGAATAAAGTAGACTTGAGGGAGGAGGGCAAGTGGCAACGGGCGCAGCATCATGGCATGTGTGTGACTCAAGAGGATGGGGAAAAGTTGGCCAGGCAGTGTGGAGCGATTTTTGTGGAAACGTCGCCGAAAACGGGACATAATGTATTTGAGGCTCTCATGATGCTCGCAAAGTAAGCCGAATCCTATTCACTCTCTCTCTCTCTCCGTCCTTCTTTTTTAATAACTTTGATTTTTGCGTGCTTCAACTTCAACCCAAATGAAATTATTATGCTGCCTTGCAATTTGGCATTATTCGTATGGCCTCCTCGTCTTGAAGCCTGTTTTTTTCATTGGCATTATTCGTATTGACAGCTGCACACCTTTTCAATCAACACATTTTTGGCCACAATTTTGATCTCATCTTTTGAGAATGTCTTGCTCACTCACGCCGCGTCACTCATCTTTCTTAAAGCATGCATAAGAAAAGTGCGTGGCTCGTAATCGTAAAAGAGTTGACGTGAATAAAGCCCGGATTACACAATAATGGCTGAGTGGTTGATTTGTTGTGGCGTGTTGCATCGGCCATTGTACTTGGTTAGTGATTAGCATTGATAGTTTGTAAATAGGAGGATGGAGCGAGATAGATGACGTGACAACAGACAATTCTTGCTTTTCCTCACTCGAAAATCTCGTCGAGAGTCTCTCCTCGACCGAAGCTTGAAAAAGCGTACACTTGAGATTTTTAATCGAGTTAATGGCAATGCTTCTTCGGTAAATACGGGACATTGTGTCTTTCAGCATGTTCCCTTGTTGACGAAGTGGGGACTGGACTCTACGGTTTCGAGTGCTATGCTATGGCACTCTTCAGATGATCGCGAAGAGCGCAAATAAAATGAAATAATTTAATATTGACAAAAATGTTTTGTTGTTTGCGTAGAGAGATGAGTCAAGTGGAGGACGCCGAGTTGAGAAATTCCCTCCAACTTTCCGAAAACTCTGAGGAGAAGATGAAGAAAAAGGGTTGTTGCGGTGGGGGGAGTAGTAGTCCAGTGAGGGCTTCTGGACCTGACGGAGATGGCCGAAAGGGACGAACATCTCCAAACGGCCACTAAATACCTGTTTTTAATATTTAAGAATTTAACTGAAAAGCATTTCCGGCTTTTAAGATTGGATCGGATGCAAAAACGTGTTATGAATGAATGAATGACTAAGCATCCTGTGGCGGTAAATGTCGACAATTAATTCGTTAATCCGCATAAGATAAAATTGGATATGATGTGTGATTGTTAACCGCTAATTAACAGATTTTCCTCTTTGTTCAGTAGCCAGTTTGAGGAGGATGCTATCAAATATAATTAAAATGTTAAAATGCAGAAAATAATTGGTGTTTACACGTGTTACGGAATGAAAGCATATTAGCAAAAATAATTATAATTTTTGTGTGATGAGTTTATAAACATATAAGCGGATAATTGGTGACGGAGGGAACAATGGGAGCAGTTGCATGTTGTTGCATCATGATTTATTTGAGGTAGAAAAATGAAGAGTGGTCAAAATAGAAATTGAAAATTGCATGGCTAATTCCTCTCTCTCGTCTAGACTCAGACTCAATCGGGCTTCAGGTTTATGTTTTGACAAGGTGCAAACCTGGCTTGGATGTGATGTTTATGGTCGGTGGTAGTACGTGAGCGAGTTGATTTTTCCCGTTGCAAAAAGCTGAGAATCACTCAATCTAGAGATTAAACAACATACATTTTGTATTCCTTCATCGTCATCATCAGCCCATCATTCATTCCGCACAACAATGGAGAAAAAACAAAACAAAAATGCGGAGAGTCATCTCAAAATTAAATCTCATTTTGTTTCGACAAACCCACATAACAAAACGGTAGCGCAGAAGAGCGGGACATGTGCTTTACTGTTACGCAATCAACGCAGCACCCAAAAGCACAATAATGCAATGAGTGGAGTAGACTCCATTTTATAAAAATAATCAGAATAATAAATTTTTTATCACTTTTAAACAAATGGAATATTTTGTCATTTCCAATTGTCATTAACACACATTTAGTTTGTACTCCATTTGTTAAATCAACATCCGAGATAAGATAGTTTTTTTGTGGTTGGCAAACAAATTTGGGAGACAATGTTCAGTGCTTTTTTAGATGATGAAATTGCATGAAAAGTCTCCCTTAACACAAGTTTATCACTGTTTTGATTTAGTTTTTTTAAAAACAAAGTGAGCTCGAGCTCAACAAGCAAATTGAATTGAGTGCAAATATTTTGCTTGATTTGATGTTGCACTTTGTCGATTTTTGTATTCTCTCAGATTGAAATCGAATGTGTGCATATTCCCATCTCTCTGTCGACCCGACCCAAATCTTTCGATTTTTTGGCTTTGAAGGGAGAAACTAATTGGGAATTTTGACTCAGATCAGATGAGAATGAGAGGGAGTGCGTTGGATTTGGGTACGAGAGCGAGTACGATATTATTATTGTCTGAATAAAAACGCATCAAT
>JAQFZW010003878.1:0-11680 GCA_034687055.1 Heteromurus nitidus | reverse complement strand
CTTTGACCGTTTCCCCTGAAACTTGGCATGCGCCTTACACCACCCAACAATAATGTGTGTACAAAATTTCAGCCGAACCAGTCACCGCGTTTTGAAGATATGCCTTTTTGAAATTTGGTCGCGTTTAAGGGCAATGGCATGGTTATCTGCTATATAAATAGAACGGCTAACAACCCCCATTGCCAAATACCAATGTAGGTCGATTTTGACCGCTGTGTCTAATACTTGGCATACACCCCTTAAACCACCCGCCACTAATGCGTGTACAAAATTTCAGCCGAATCGGTCAGGGCGTTGTGAAGATATGGCTTTGTGAATTTTTGGTGTGGTTATCTATAGACCCGGAGATTTTATGCAAGTGCATATTTTTATGTGATGTCTGGTGATGCTGAAGCTTAGCAAGCAAACAAATCATGATAATTTAAGAAGTTTGAGCACCATTTGTTAGTGCATATTTTTGCATATTTTGACGATTTGCTGCATAGTGCATATGCACATGCATATTTTTGCAATTTTGTGCATACATCGTATGCAAATGAAATTTTAGGACTTTTGAAGTGCAATTTAGATGGTTTACTCGAAAATATCACAGATATATGTAATACTTTAAGAGTATCTAGAATCTGATGCGGCCCCGTACATGTCAAAGACTGGGAAAAATTTAAAGAGATGTATCCGGGTTAGCTACATATTACGTGTACTGCACACGGCTTCACCGTGTTGCAGAGACTGTGCGAACGTGCTATAAGAATGTTGACATGTTGTAGCAACCAATTAAATCGGTCTTGAAGAAATCACCATATCGTGTTAGGAAGTATAACCAAATGCTATCTGACTTACCTCTACCACCGGAGTCTGTATTAACTAGATGGAGAACTTGGTTAGAGGCTGTAGAATTTTTATCAGCCAATTTTGTCGGCGTTAAATTTGTTGTAAACTCATTCGAAGCATGTGAAGGCTGTATTAAAAAAGCTCAAACTCTGTTTGAAAAGTCAAATATTCGAGATGAAATGGCGAACATCTCTTCAAGTTTTTCATTTTTAGCTAGATCTATTAAGAAATTGGAAACTCGTAATCTACCTCCTGTATAATCTGTGGGTGTAATTGAAGATGCTCAATCTCGTCAAACGGGAATTCAAACGAATCCAGTAATGGGTTAAAAATAAAAATAAATAAATTGGAATATGGCCTAGACAAAAACCCCGGGTTTGAGGTTTGGCCCTGGGCTAATTGTGGCATTAAAATATTGTCCACTAACCTCTGTAGATCTCGAAAGGGGGTTTAGTATGGTAAAGACTCTCTTCACCCACAAAGGCATAGTTTGACGATGGATATTCTTGAAATTCATTTAGTATGCCACTTTGAGATGAGTGTTAATGATAAAAGTCCCTAATCCTTTCATTTTATTCTCATGTTGAGTAATTTTCTTGTTATAAACCAAGATTTGACGATGTATGTATTGAATTTTAACTTCATATATTTTGCATATATTTTGAATTTTTAGCGCATATTTGCATGCATATAATAGCCATTTTAAGTGCATATTTTCTCCGGGTCTATTAATTAGTGAACTATTTTACCTATATTTCGTCCTTGTTAACTACAACTCAGACTTAAATCTAAATTGATTTAACCTTAAAAACTTACAAAGTCAAAGACAAGGATAGCATCGAAACACCTCAATGCCACAAGATGAAAGAAATCTGTGGCGAACCCATTCTTAATGTCCCAAAAGATCCCATACCTAAATCGAATGGGTTCTATGGATCTCGCGATCATCAAATTAATTTTAGCCGCCCTCGATTTCGATTCTGGCGATGCAAAACAACACCTTGCAAGCTTATAATGAAAACTCACCACGTCCAAGCACTGCTGAGTGACTTTCGCCATATTCGGGATAAAGAAAATTTCCCCTACAATTGCCAAAATTGTGCAAAGTGCGATCAAAATATGCATTGCGAAAGGAAGTTGACCATATCCTTTTAAGGAAAACCAAACTCCGATTACCACTCCCCAAAATCCGAACGAAAGTCCCACGTATATTCCCAAATGAGTCAATACTCTGATTCTAGAATTGATGATTCGAAGTTGTGTGTAAATCCAGTGGAATTTCCAGAAACGCCGGACCCGATCCTTTAAAATTTTGATCGTTTGAGTGCCTCTATCAATTAATATCAGGCTTACCAAGGCCGCAAATACCGCTGTACGAGTTATTTCTAGTGACTGAATAAACACAAAAATAAACCTAAATAATATGGAGTAAATGATTTCGTTCATCGATCTGTAAAGGGGGTTTGTGAGTACGAGATCCTCGATTATGAAATACGTAATGTCGCCATTGGTGAATATGGCGAGGGTTGCAATTTGGAAGGGAAGCGTTGCCGTGAACATGACAACAACACACATCATTGCTCCAAATGAGTCCCCTTGTGATCGTCTGGTTCTTGGAGGAAATTCTTTTTTTTTGTAAATTTAAAATTCCAAATTAATCTTAAGTAATTCATGGGCATAGGTTTATCGACATGGTTTAGAAAGTACCTTGCTCAACGTCGCCGTGAAGAGTGATGAGGTCGTTTACAGATTGAATTGTTGCATCTTTGTAGAACATGAATGTTGCTGACAATGAGGAGTGAGAGAAGTAGACCGCTCCGCTGAAAAGAATAATGAGCGAGTTCACTCGCTGGAAGTCATCTCTTGGGAACAGGAAAGCGTACCAAAAGAATCCCCCAAACAAAACGAAACTCGTGAATAGCACGAAGAGGCAAACTGCTAGCCAAGGGATGTATGTCCATTTTGGTTTAGTCGTGATTACAGCGGTGTGATCGGGATTCCATTGTATTGGGAAAGGCCAGAGATAGAAATAAAAGATTTCGTAGATTTGAAAGGAAAGCAATTGGTTGTTGGAAAGCATTCTTGATCCGTGAAGGCCAAGTCCGCTTGTCTCATTCAGTTATTCTGATATTTGTACTCGAACCTCTAGAATCAAACTGGAACACACGAACATGTACTATCGTTGAAGTTTAAACATTGTTTGAGAATTAAAAATACACCAATACCAGTTTCAATGTCAAACTGGTAGCTCAGTCCTGCTAGACTGTTATAATATCGACAGTGTTTTATTAAAGTAAGCAAAATTGAAATGAATAGTCACTTTTGGGAGTTTATGCCTTTCACATGTTATTCCAACTTTTGAAGGTTATTTATACAAGTACCTTAAAATTTAAATTAAAATGGTATCCTGCTGTATTTCCAAAGTTTAGCATACCCTTTCATTTTATAGCTGAACATGGAGTTCGGAAGAAATATAAAATGCGATTATTCATACATTTTAAAATATAGAATTAAAAGGTATATAGGGTTGAATGTATGTTTCATATTAAATTTTGTTAAACATTCATGAAATAAAATTATTCGATTTGTTATTCAAGTATTAAAAATACACAAATGAATGTAAAATGTCAAAACGGTAGCCTCAGTCCTGTTATGTAGTTCAAATATCGATGAAATGAATAGTCACTTTTGTGAGTTTACGTCTTGTACATGTTATTTGATGTTGATTCTTTAATTTAAGTTTTAAAAAATGGAAATAAAATACTTGATTTATTGTAGGGAATTGGATAAGTTGAAAAATGAATTGTAAAACTGAATGAATGGTTCATGACGAGTTCCATGGAGTTCTGCTAGTTATTCGAGTATCCCAATGTACATTTACGTGTGACTCGATGAATATTATTATTCTTTTCCTATCGCTAGATACTATAAGCGTGTATATTAAAGTAATGTTTTGGAGTAAGATATTAAGAACTTACGCAACATGAAAAATCATATTAAGTGACTTAGAAAAAATTAATTTAGCTTAAACATATTATATCCAAACATAATATGAAGAAATCCACCTGAGGAGCCACATCGCACATTCAGGAAAAATATATTTTGTCATCTTAAGCTTTTAGTTTGTAGAATACTCGAGTTAAATTTGATTCGCGAGTGATGGCCAACATAAAACCTAATATGTGTATGCATAAGCGTGCTCAATTTCTCAATATTTCAATTTTGAAGACTAGATCATGTAATATTAGAATGAATGATACATTGATCTCTTGGATAATACATAATTAGGATGTTTCTCCTAGGACTGGACTTCATTTGAATTTAATAAATTACACACTTCATACAACTGAGAAGAGCGTTCATTGTGGTTTCCTTTGCAACTAGAAAAAGATCTTAGCTGTTCATATGTTCATAAACAGCATAAAACAAAGAAAGGCCTCCTGAATCGAAATGATTAAACATCACGATAAAATGAATATATGTATATATTTAGCAAAGAATTCCATTCACTCTCGATTACGTAAATGATGTAGCATATCACACCACATGATTCGTCGAGAATAATTAACCCCTTGAGTTTTACGTCGTCCTCAATGTGAAGAAAATTAGTGTATATTTTGAAAGAGCTTTTTCATGTTTTATTGGCTTCAATGGACGAAGCGAACAATTAATTTATTTTAATGGTATATCAAATCGGTATATTTCGGCAGCTGCTCGGATCCATTCCTACCGTACCAAATTCTAGATATATGAAAAGTGTTATGTCCAGGAACGATCGTTGTCTTCCAGAGCCTTCACGAGGACACTCATCCTTGCCAAGTTGCCAGCTTTGGCTCGCCAGCTACGAAGAATTGCATGAAGTACTTCAACATGCGATTTCGTCTCTCGACTCAAGGCATTTTTGTTTGCCAAAATATCCTCTGCAGGAACTCCGAGTGAAGTTGCAATAAGTAAAATATTCATCATAATTTTATCCCATGACTTCGACTTCTTCAAGTGATTTACAACAGCTATGAATGACCAAGCTAAATTGAAGAACAAATAATTGGATGAGAATAAATCAATGCTGAGAAAGATATAAAACGAAAAACGAACTCTAAATTTCTTACGATCATCGCCAAGAAGTGGATCGGACAAAATTGGCCCGTCGGCACTGTCCATTTTCTCTTGTTTTTGGGAGTACATGGTTGAGTCGAAATTTTTTCTCTTGCGACTACGACACTGGACTATTAACTAACAATTACTGTATGAAGTCTATTACGTCAAAATCTCAAAATATTTGGGAAGGTTTAAAATGTAATTTTAATGTGTTTCCACAAAACTCTTTAATTGCAAAGGGATATTTTCACTCGCTGAACTTTGGAGATGACTCTTCAGTCTTCAAGGTATTCCAAATTCCATTGACCGTTATGAACTGACCAGGATATGCTGATCGTTTGAAATATATGGATGATGATAACACTTTGTTTGATGTAAAAGTGAATCACAGTTGTAAAGCAAATAATGATAAAAATCGATTAATCCTTTCGAGTGGTTGAACCCGTGGAATTTTGTTTGGATTTCCTTCACTTTAATATATAGTTTTCGTGGTGATATTGTCCTAGCTAACATGATATTATGTGTTCATTCATATTTGCTGTGGATATACAGGTGTGGATATGAGAGGTAGACAGGGAAATAATTAAGTACACAATTCAGGAGCTGTGTGCGAAACCTCATCTGACTTTTCACTCAATTCCCGAGTTGTTTATACACTCGGGATGTTACACCATGATATGTTACACATATCTTGTTTATTATGTAACAGGAAATAAACTATTGTAACGTAACACTGTATGGAATTACCGCAGTTATGCAAATATTGCAAATCATCTCCATTCCCAATTTACAGGATGGTATGACAGTACCTCATGAGCCCAAGTTTGCATAACCTGCAATATCAAAGCAAACACAGGAACGGTATGTAGAACATGTGTGCCTTATCGCATACGTATACACACTTGTTCACTTCTGGATCGAAAAAACAGCGATCCGATCCAAGGAGTTGGATTGGATCGCTTGCGAGCCAAATTATTTGTTGGATCGGATCGCCAGCGATCCAAGATTTTGACTGGATCGGATCGCCAGCGATCCAAGATTTTGACTGGATCGGATCGCCAGCGATCCAAGATTTTGACTGGATCGAATCGCCAGCGATCCAAGATTTTGACTGGATCGGATCGCCAGCGATCCAAGATTTTGACTGGATCGGATCGCTTCGGATCCATAACTCCAGAATACAAATGGAGTTTCATTGTCTTCTGTCGTTTACAATATAACTATCTTGCAATTAAGGACATTTTGCATAAATCCGCTCCATTCTGCATGACTAATAGATGTTAGCTTGTTCATTTCTGGACGGGCGATCCACTGGATCGCATAACAGCGATAAGATCCACGATTTCGGCTTGGATTGGATGGCTTGCGATCCGAAATATTGGCGGGTTCGGATCACTAACCGAGATAAAGATAAAGCAATAAATCGTTATAATCTATAACCATGAGCGACATGAAAGTATAAGTATAGCCATTGTCTGGCCCAGTAAAGGAAATGCAGAACGCCGAACTACCAGAACATGATCATAAGGCAAAACAATGTTGAAACCAACGACGCCTCGATTACATTGTGTTCTACGCCAAAATCCTGTTTGACTTATATGTTTGTTCATTTTTGCATTGTATGATATCTTTTCAGAACATAATTCTGATACGTATGTTTATTGAATATAACGTTGGGGAATGATGATTGATTTTTTGGGTTATTCCGATTTTATTAATAAGTGAACAGTCTGGCCTTTATTTAATAAAGGCCAGACTGTAACAAGGATAAAATTAAGTTTATATAGTTTATTAAGTATAAATAAAGTCAACTACAACGCCGATACTTAAATCTATTGATTCAACCTTAAAACTTACATAAAATCAAATACAAGAATAGCATCGAAACACCTTAATGCTACAAGATAAAAGAAATCAGTGGCGAAACCATTCTTTATTTCCCTTTATACGTAAATCGAATGGGTTCTATGGATCTCGCGATCATCAAATTAATTTTAGCCGCCCTCGATTTCGTTTCTGGCGATGCAAAACAACACCTTGCAAGCTTATAATGAAAACTCACCACGTCCAAGCACTGCTGCGTGACTTTCGCCATATTAGGGATAAAGAAAATTTCCCCTAGAATTGGCAAAATTGTGCAAAGTGCTATCAAAATATACATTGCGAAAGGAAGTTGACCATATCCTTTCAAGGAAAACCAAACTCCGATTACCACTCCCCAAAATCCGAACGAAAGTCCCACATATATTCCCAAATGAGTCAATACTCTAATTCTAGAATTGATTATTCGAAGTTGTGTATAAATCCAGTGGAATTTCCAGAAACGCCGGACCCGATCCTTTAAAATTTTGATCGTTTGAGTGCCTCTATCAATTAATATCAGGCTTACCAAGGCCGCAAATACCGCTGTACGAGTTATTTCTAGTGACTGAATAAACACAAAAATAAACCTAAATAATATGGAGTAAATGATTTCGTTCATCGATCTGTAAAGGGGGTTTGTGAGTACGAGATCCTCGATTATGAAATACGTAATGTCGCCATTGGTGAATATGGCGAGGGTTGCAATTTGGAAGGGAAGCGTTGCCGTGAACATGACAACAACACACATCATTGCTCCAAATGAGTCCCCTTGTGATCGTCTGGTTCTTGGAGGAAATTCTTTTTTTTTGTAAATTTAAAATTCCAAATTAATCTTAAGTAATTCATGGGCATAGGTTTATCGACATGGTTTAGAAAGTACCTTGCTCAACGTCGCCGTGAAGAGTGATGAGGTCGTTTACAGATTGAATTGTTGCATCTTTGTAGAACATGAATGTTGCTGACAATGAGGAGTGAGAGAAGTAGACCGCTCCGCTGAAAAGAATAATGAGCGAGTTCACTCGCTGGAAGTCATCTCTTGGGAACAGGAAAGCGTACCAAAAGAATCCCCCAAACAAAACGAAACTCGTGAATAGCACGAAGAGGCAAACTGCTAGCCAAGGGATGTATGTCCATTTTGGTTTAGTCGTGATTACAGCGGTGTGATCGGGATTCCATTGTATTGGGAAAGGCCAGAGATAGAAATAAAAGATTTCGTAGATTTGAAAGGAAAGCAATTGGTTGTTGGAAAGCATTCTTGATCCGTGAAGGCCAAGTCCGCTTGTCTCATTCAGTTATTCTGATATTTGTAC
Organism: Heteromurus nitidus; assembly: GCA_034687055.1. Classification (NCBI taxonomy): domain Eukaryota; kingdom Metazoa; phylum Arthropoda; class Collembola; order Entomobryomorpha; family Entomobryidae; genus Heteromurus; species Heteromurus nitidus. The sequence goes on along the minus strand of JAQFZW010003878.1, from coordinate 3,578 downwards.
TCGAACCTCTAGAATCAAACTGGAACACACGAACATGTACTATCGTTGAAGTTTAAACATTGTTTGAGAATTAAAAATACACCAATACCAGTTTCAATGTCAAACTGGTAGCTCAGTCCTGCTAGACTGTTATAATATCGACAGTGTTTTATTAAAGTAAGCAAAATTGAAATGAATAGTCACTTTTGGGAGTTTATGCCTTTCACATGTTATTCCAACTTTTGAAGGTTATTTATACAAGTACCTTAAAATTTAAATTAAAATGGTATCCTGCTGTATTTCCAAAGTTTAGCATACCCTTTCATTTTATAGCTGAACATGGAGTTCGGAAGAAATATAAAATGCGATTATTCATACATTTTAAAATATAGAATTAAAAGGTATATAGGGTTGAATGTATGTTTCATATTAAATTTTGTTAAACATTCATGAAATAAAATTATTCGATTTGTTATTCAAGTATTAAAAATACACAAATGAATGTAAAATGTCAAAACGGTAGCCTCAGTCCTGTTATGTAGTTCAAATATCGATGAAATGAATAGTCACTTTTGTGAGTTTACGTCTTGTACATGTTATTTGATGTTGATTCTTTAATTTAAGTTTTAAAAAATGGAAATAAAATACTTGATTTATTGTAGGGAATTGGATAAGTTGAAAAATGAATTGTAAAACTGAATGAATGGTTCATGACGAGTTCCATGGAGTTCTGCTAGTTATTCGAGTATCCCAATGTACATTTACGTGTGACTCGATGAATATTATTATTCTTTTCCTATCGCTAGATACTATAAGCGTGTATATTAAAGTAATGTTTTGGAGTAAGATATTAAGAACTTACGCAACATGAAAAATCATATTAAGTGACTTAGAAAAAATTAATTTAGCTTAAACATATTATATCCAAACATAATATGAAGAAATCCACCTGAGGAGCCACATCGCACATTCAGGAAAAATATATTTTGTCATCTTAAGCTTTTAGTTTGTAGAATACTCGAGTTAAATTTGATTCGCGAGTGATGGCCAACATAAAACCTAATATGTGTATGCATAAGCGTGCTCAATTTCTCAATATTTCAATTTTGAAGACTAGATCATGTAATATTAGAATGAATGATACATTGATCTCTTGGATAATACATAATTAGGATGTTTCTCCTAGGACTGGACTTCATTTGAATTTAATAAATTACACACTTCATACAACTGAGAAGAGCGTTCATTGTGGTTTCCTTTGCAACTAGAAAAAGATCTTAGCTGTTCATATGTTCATAAACAGCATAAAACAAAGAAAGGCCTCCTGAATCGAAATGATTAAACATCACGATAAAATGAATATATGTATATATTTAGCAAAGAATTCCATTCACTCTCGATTACGTAAATGATGTAGCATATCACACCACATGATTCGTCGAGAATAATTAACCCCTTGAGTTTTACGTCGTCCTCAATGTGAAGAAAATTAGTGTATATTTTGAAAGAGCTTTTTCATGTTTTATTGGCTTCAATGGACGAAGCGAACAATTAATTTATTTTAATGGTATATCAAATCGGTATATTTCGGCAGCTGCTCGGATCCATTCCTACCGTACCAAATTCTAGATATATGAAAAGTGTTATGTCCAGGAACGATCGTTGTCTTCCAGAGCCTTCACGAGGACACTCATCCTTGCCAAGTTGCCAGCTTTGGCTCGCCAGCTACGAAGAATTGCATGAAGTACTTCAACATGCGATTTCGTCTCTCGACTCAAGGCATTTTTGTTTGCCAAAATATCCTCTGCAGGAACTCCGAGTGAAGTTGCAATAAGTAAAATATTCATCATAATTTTATCCCATGACTTCGACTTCTTCAAGTGATTTACAACAGCTATGAATGACCAAGCTAAATTAAAGAACAAATAATTGAATACATGTGAATAAATGTAGATGCTGAGAAAGATATAAAACGAAGACAACTCTAAATTTCTTACGATCATCGCCAAGAAGTGGATCGGACAAATTTGGCCCGTCGGCAGTGTCCATTTTCTCTTGTTTTGGGGAGTACATGGTTGAGTCGAAATTATTTCTCAATTACGACTGCGACACTGGTCTATTGTAACTAACAATTAATGTATGAAGTCGATTACGTGAAAAGCTCAAAACATTTGGTAAGGTTTAAAATGAAATTTTAATGTATTACCACACAATTCGTTAATTGGAATGGAATATTTTCACTCGTTGAGCTTTGGAGACGACTCTTCAGTCCTCAAGTTATTCCATTGACCGTTATGAACTGATCAGGATGTGCTGATGATGTGGATTATAGATGACAACACTTTGTTTGATGTAAATGTGAATCACAGTTGCAAAGCAAATAATGATAAACATCGCTTAATCTTTTCTGGTGGTTGAATCCGTGGAATTTTTCATGGATTTCGTTCACTTCAATCAATGGATATAGTTTTCGTGGTGATATTGTCCTAGCTTTAACATGTATATTTTATGTGTTCGTTCATGTTTGCTGTGCATACAGGGTACCGATATGAGGGGTAGAAAGGAGAAAATGATTAAGTACACAATTCAGGAGATGTGTGCAAAATCTAATCTGACTTCACACAATTCCAGAGTTGTATGTAATGAAATGAATGTGTGCAATTTGCAATGGAAAGTCAGGTTCGGAATTTCGAAATGGTTATGTTTTACTTTGCACATATCTTCTTGTTTTGTATGTAACTGGAAATAGGGAAGGGTCCATAACGTGTGTACGGCGAATTCATGTCTTTTGGCCCCCATATAGACACCCTTATAGACACCACACAGACGCATATCCATTGTTCCTTTTCCGTCTGTGATCTCGATCAGTGATGTGATAATTCATAAACAACGCTGCCTTTTGCCTCATGGCTCAAATACCAGTTTTGTGGGAGGATTGCATAGGTATTTGCGTATTAATGCATTTGCATAAACCAACAAACCAAGGTTCCTGTTGCTGTTCGTAAACTAGTGTCAACATCAACACGAAATCTCGTGCCGACCTGATCTAATAATCGTACTAAACAAGTCGAATCCAACCCGGCCGTGTGCTGGACAGAGCAAAAATATCAATATTACGAAAGTAAATACGTAATAAATACATGGATCATATTATTTTGTAACATGAATTTTGTTTTCCAACCTCGAAATCGTGGATTTGTTCCTCCGGTTGTCGGTTAATTCTCAAGAAGAGATTGAGTACGTATTTTCCATTGCTTCATTGTTTTTTAGCCAAGTGTCAAGTGTTTTTTAGCTCATGAACAAAATCCTTTTTTATTTGTGTAAGTACTCTTGTACTCTTATCAGTGTGAATTGTTGATTGTGGGTATTAAAACTGGTCTGAATCATTTGTGTATAATTGATAAGGTTTGGAATTTACACTTGTTTAACTTTGGATATTTAGTCACTTGTAATTAGTGAAAAAAACATGTCTGTTCATGTTGGATTTTTGCATGTCTTTTCATTTTTAAAAATTTCCTTTCGTGTTCATGTCATGTAACAATTCATGTCTGTTACTGAATTCATGTTCATGTCATGTCTCATGTACATGCATGTACATG
>JAQFZW010003877.1:0-11691 GCA_034687055.1 Heteromurus nitidus | reverse complement strand
TTCGAACGCATTCAAACCGTTACGTTGTGGTGTTCCCAAGAGCATTCTAATTTACAAGAACCCCTCCATTTCTAACAGTAACTATGAATATTTACTTGCATGATTCATTGATTACGGCCATGACTGAAGAGAAGCAGAAGCAAGTGACAGAACAACATCATACAAAAACAATATTTCTTATTCTTATGTGACAAATCCCGTTCGCATTGCATTGCATTGCTTTATTCCAAAAAAAGGGACACAACAAACATTATGTGGTTAGTTCTTCTCCGTCATAACTGAGAATGATAGTATGGCGTTAGTTGGAAATTCTGCGTCAGCCTTCGCATAACTCAAAGTTATGAAGCATACTCGCTGATTCATCAAAAAAGGTATACACTTTACCTATGTTATCTTCACCAATGTTGCAAACGAGAAGGCATGCGACAGCGTCAAATTCATTATGTCATACTTGAAACAAATGTAGCTAAATGTGAGCCGAATATACAACACAACCGAACACTCACAAGTAGTTTCATTGACGAAGATGAAATTATATGATGTGAAATCATCCAGCACCACGACGCAAACGCGTACACGTAAAACCGAAATACCAACTGATTACGAGAGCACAATTATCATCCATGTCTTATGTCTTCATTTGTCAATCCGAAGAACATACAATCTTTTGCAAATAACCTTATCATTATCTAAATGAGTTAGTGATATAATAATGAAAAATACAAAACTCCGTTAGTATCTCATATAACGCGTACTCGAAGCTTTGGAAACCACCTGCTCAAGTATTGTTTGAAAATTTAGTTTTTTTCTTTTTGAATAAAAATGGCTTTTAAGACGAAAGTTCCCGTTCTCGCTGGAAAAGCTGGTACTCTGGTTAGTTTATATTTTGTAACAAACACATGTTCACACCAGACCACCATCACGTTCGTCGTTTCAGAACTTAAGAGATTCAGATTGCTTTTGTTCTCAATTGATGCAGGCCCTGGGTGCAATCGCCATGGGAATAGGCCTATACTCCCACTTCGCCTCAGCATGGACAAAGGAGATCACAATTATAAACGTAAGCGTCAAAATGTACGAATTTTGCAGTGATACATACGGCGGGTCTTATATCACTGAGAACATCCATTGTCCGTCGATACTCCTCGAGAGATTCTTTGTTGCAATTATTATCGTCGTTTTCATCCTCTCTGTGGCGAATGGGATAGCAGCGCTGCTCATCAACATGAGCACAGGGAAAATCAGATATCTTGTAAGCCTCCAATTAAATATTAAAGTTAAAACGAACTTAATGAAATGGAATAATAATTATGTTCGAGGAGAAACTTGATTAATATTGATTCATGTCGCCAACTTCAGGATATGGGATATCATTTGATGGCAGCGGCCTTTCTTGCAATCGCGGCAGCCTTGTATATTCTCTCCGCTTGGCAAATTGAGGACGCAGGATTTGTTGATTTTGAAATTCAACCCTACGTGTTCAAATTTCTATTTGTGTATAAAATCATCGCCGGGGTATGCTTTGCACAACGAGTTTTTTAACTTGTAAATTATGGATGAAATCTAGAAATATTTAGTAGTATTTTATCGGATCATCTCTTTGCTACATTTCAGTGTGTGACAGGCTCACTGGCATTCCTGAATGTTGGGGTGGCACTCCTGATATTAAGGTTCTAAAGAAGCAGGTAGAGTGAGCGAGAAAGAGAAATACGTTGTAAATTAACGCCAGAGGACTATATTCTGACCTGATTAGACACACTTCTAACTATTGTGAAGTGTACTGTATACGTACATATGTATTTAATTATCTTAAATTTTTATCCACACAAATTTTTTGTACGGAATCACAAGTATTATCGTATATTTTTACATACATGTTTCCTCCAACACGAAAAGATCAATAAACGGCTGAAACCAGAATATACGAGACAACAGAAACTTATTCGAATGGAGCAAGTAACCCATGAAGAATTATTAATTAGTACACGGCGAGCAAATATGTGGTTAATACACTGAAAATAGGTTCCAAGGTTCAAGGAATCTAAAAATGTCCATTTGTCCAGATCCCTCACCATCAGTTAAATTACCCAGAGTGGCTTTGCATTCGTTGTTCGTAATAATCCAGGCAGTGTCCCCTTTTCTATGATTGGCACTTTTCTCAAAATTATGCAACACCACAAAGTTAACGCCCTTTTTAATTTCTTCCATTTTCCCATAAATTCCGATTCAAGCCTATCGCTCGCCTACTGCGGTAACACCCAGCTGGAATCTGAAAGAAAATGTGGAGAACATGCGAAAATATTGCAAGGAAAATATTGCATTTCACAATATGCTTGTGAGGGGGATTGTGGATTTGGCTTAGTATGTCTTGAACTCTTGATGCGACTAAACCAAATCACAAATTTATGTGAGTGAAGCAGCATACCATGAATCTCACTGACCTACTTGTTTATTCCCGATTGCATAAATTACTCCGCAAGAGTCAGGCTATTATTGTATTCCAGTTAAAATATGTGTATCGTATAAACCAACCCATTGACGATAATCGATATTATTGTGAATAAAACATAATATATATTGTAGTTAAAACATATTTTTTATTGAAATCACAACATATTCGTATTGTGATTGTTTTTCAATCAAAGAACAAATATCTCAAGTGCTGCTCGGATGAATTGAGGACATGTCACATGTGTTGTGATTCTACGATTTTTCAACGAGAATTCAATAAACAAATTCACGACGTCGGATGACTATAGATTTATTGTTTTTAGACAAACCTTTCAATATCAATATCGTTTGCGCCACACATATACACCTTATTTCAATATTTATCAGGGTAATTTACCCCTCGTGGTAGTGATGTCAAAACGATTCCTGAAACGGACAAACTCGTACTTAACAGCAAGCGCCACCTCTTCCACAACGGCCGGATCTGCAAAAGCTACAAGGGGAACAACCAGGTTGTTGACGATTCTGCGGAGAGCGTTTGAAAAGGGCATGGTTGAGGATACTTCGTGTTTGGTGGTACCAACCCGGATGTTCGAAAACAGACAAGTATTCTCGCTGTGGACTGGCTTCTTCGAAAGGTTCACCATCTGTGCACACGGCTGTTTGTGCGAATATGACCGTGGCTAAGGTCATGTAAAGCAAAGTTGTTGCTCGCATGATTTTCCAAGATACTGGATTCTAGAGAAAAGTCACAAAAAGAATGATATAATTAATGTGAGATCACTTATCACTTCATCTACTTAAATCCAATCCTCTTAAGTCCTGTGTATAATTGACGATTTCGGATATTTGTAGTTCCAAAATATAACTCAAACTATTTAAACATTTTGATAAACCGTTGTAGATAACAGATGAATTTATTGAATTGAAGTGACTCACAATTTGTAATCCACAAGAAAAGTGATGACCGCTCAAACTTGAACAAGAGTAGCTTTGTCAGAAGACGAAATAGGATGAAACATGACTGTTCGAAAAGCTTTCGCATCATCAAGACTTTGTTTAGTTGTCACCGTGTGTCACCAAGCGAGAAACATAGAGATTCCTCAAGTTGAGTCTACTTGCACTACTGCCAGAGAATAGTAGAAACATGCCACTTGTGATACTTTGCAGCTTGCAGAATATATGAAAGACCTGTTTCAACTTGTTTTCGCAGAAATGGCTTGTTTCCTAAGAAACGTATTCTTTCTGAGAAATATATTCTTTCCAAGTATCTTGTTAAACTCATTACACTTTCGCTTGCACAGCTTGAGGGCAAGCGAATATATAGCCTCTCCTTTTCCCGAATCAAAAAGTTTGCTATACCAGGGAATTTGTCAATTTTTATTAAGAGAGATGACAATAATGGGGAAATAAACGTATTCTTATAATCTTCTTTCAAATGTGAGTGAACGAGAATTGAGGTCAAGGTTCTTCTGCTGAGTCGCCAACTTTTCCCTTCTTTTGAAGAGTCCATAAAACTTGTGTTGTGTTCGAATTGGCAAATTTATGAGAAGCAGCATTATCTTTATTACATCGTTGCCATTGAAAGCATCAAATTGTTTGCATATTCCTGTCTCTTGTCCTCAAGGACAAAGAGCAGGTCAGGATTTTAAGACCAGTTTCTTTCAACCGAGCAAAAAATTTCGTCTTCAACTCGTCTAGAGAATATGCATGCTCACTTTCTCGGAGTGCTTGAGAATATGTGGTTTGCTCACGGATTCAGCATGAGTCTCCACAACAGTGTTATATTCTTATGTATTTTCAAGGTTACAAGCATGTAAGCAGAAATACCAGGTAAGAATAGACGTCGACGCGTAGACGCAGAGCTTTTACACATCGTGCTTGCTAGCTGCTCTCTGTTGCTGTCGAGATGTGCACATTTGCTCACTCCACTCCCACGCGTATTTCGTTTGTTTACAAACCCAATGTCAAATAATAAACCTTTGCAACGATGTAATCATGTAGCGGAACGGAAGATTTCGAACTTATTCCTGAAACTAGTTATCAGTATATCAAAATTAACTCACCTTGTCTTGTATGCACTGTACGAACGGATAACCAAAACTAGACTACTAAATTTCTCCCTGTTGAAAAGTTATGGTGATACGAGAATTACGAATTTTGAAATATCCTTTCACCTGTGGGAAGCATACTGTTGATCTGGTTTATCGAATGATTTAATATAGTCCAGGATGCCCGAAACCCATTACCGAGAATTGAGTTCAAAAATCATCTCCGTTCAAAAGTAATGTCTTGTGCAAGAATTCAAACCCTAATGTTCATCCAGTTTATCATCCTGAACTCATAACTGCAAACCAAATTTCAATATTTCTATCCGCGTTTCAAAGTTAAACAGAATTTTCGGTTTGAAGGCCGGTCGGCCGACAGACTACCCTCGCGACCATATGAATTATCTAGCGATGCTTAGTGCAAAAATTTTTGTGTATTAACGAGGAATCCTTGTGCACTTCCCTTTCGATACTATGTAGCTCACTGCTCATCGTCTTTCTCTTCGAAATATTTCCACGTGTATATTCCGATTCGTCACCTGAGATATTCGCCGCTCTTGCAAATATTACTTATTGGCAGTGTTGTGGTGGCTTAGGTTATTCGAAAAAATGAAGCTAAAGGAGCAGGTTTTTTTTATTTTGTATGTCTTGTGTAAGGATCTCAAGGTTGAGATCCTCGACCTTGAGGAAAGTACATGAGCAATGCAGATCAGATGTCTCCAAACTTTCGGGTAATACTCTTTTCGTACTATTTCCTCTCTCTCTCTCTCTCACACTTGTTTGTGGAAAGCTCAAAAAGCTGGATACACTTGATATGGTGAAGGTGACACGGTGGAGCTTGTATATATATTGTCTTTGTTGGGGATTGTACTGAGGAATACGGGATATATTCTTTATCTTTAGTTCGGTGGTGAAATGTCTCGCCTTCGCACAAACCCAAAATCCACAGCTTTATCACCATCGTCATCTCCAATCATAAGAAGACTCACCGTTTGAAAACTTGTCACGATGTGGAGCTTCTGTGGCTGCCTCTCAGAAGAGGAAGCCCGAGGTGAGGATATCGACAAGCGGATCACACGGCAGATTCAAAAAGATAAGTTGGTCTACATGTCCACATGTCGCTTCCTATTACTCGGCTCTGAGGAGTCGGGTAAAAGCACGATTTTGAAACAACTAAGAATTTTGCATGGCGACGGGATCGGCGAGGAAGAAAAACTTCAACTAGGAAACATCAGAAAGAATATCAGAGATTCAGTTTTGACCATTTCAAGCGCCATGAGCAGCTCAACTCAACCTGTTGCATTGGAACATCCGGAAAACCAGCTGAGTGTGGATTATATTCAGAATTTGGTGTCCCAACCTGATTTCGAATATCCTTCAGAGTTTTACGACCACACTGAGAAGCTGTGGAATGACAGAGGCGTTCAGTCTTGCATTATTGAAGGATACAATGAATTTCAGTTGACAGACTGTGCAAAATATTTTTTAGATAAAGTTGGCGAAATAAAGCAGCCAAATTATATGCCTTCTGAGCAGGATATTTTGAGATGTAATGTGCCGACTTGTGGGATATTCGAATCAAGGTTTCAATTGGACGGCGTTAAATATCATGTGATCGATGTGGGTGGACAAATCGTAAGTGACAGACGGAAAAAGTGGACACAAGTTTTTGATAATGCACGTGCCATCATTTTCGTCACTGATTGCAGCAGTTTTAACACGGTCCTCAGAGAAGACAACACTTGTCAAAACAGGCTTCAGGAGTCCCTCGAGTTATTCATGAGCATTTGGAACAACCAATTGTTGCGAGAGATCAATGTGATTCTCTTCTTGAACAAGCAAGACTTGCTGAGGGAGAAGTTGCAAGGAGGAAAATGGAAATTGGAGGACTACTTTCCAGACTTTGCATCGTATCAAACGCCAGGTGATGCCACTTCAGAGCCTGGTGACGATCACGAATACATCCGAGCCAGATATTTTATCAGGGACGAATTTCTCCGTATTTGTGCAGCGAGTACAAATTTTCGGCGTGAGTGCATTCCCATTTTCACTTGTGCTCTGGAGACGGAGAATATCCGTCGAGTGTTTGATGTAAGCTTCCGATGGCTACAAACATGGTGGCAAGAATATTTTCGTCCTCTTTCACCTTTGAAATAAATGAGAATATTGAAGGCAAGCAAAATAATGATGTATTGGATCTGAAAATTTGTTTACTTTAATTTTATTGGCATTTGTTGACATTGGCATTAATAGACGTAGTATCTCCCTAAAACGCGTGATTCGGTGTTTGTATGTTTTCATAATTTAGAATGTGATCGATTTACCAATTTATTAAATGCCATCAAGAAAGCAATAGTAATGGTATGTACAACTTTGTCCAGCTCACACAAATTAAACCATTTGACAGGCATTGGCTGTCGTCGACACATTGTAAATATGAATATCCAACCATTGCAAGACTTCCCTTCCTCGTGTATTAATCCATTCAATGTTCTCTCGAATAGGGATCACCACATCGCTGATATACGCTTCTGTGGTCGGGATCTTCTTATAGAGGTCCACAACCTTCTCACATTAAAAATCATTCTTAGCTTTCAATTAATTAATCACACTCGCAACATGTAGTTATACGAACTATGGGCACTCCACCTGCTCAAGTTGCTCCCGAGTTGCGAAATATCGGGTAACACCTGACAAGGCGACAGTAGTCCAATACAGAGACCCATCCATCGTTATATTCAGAATTCGGTGGAAGTTGTCTGTCAAAAAACTCAACAAGATGGTCCTTCCAACCGGAGTTTGAGCTAAGCTTTCAAACAAATACCAAACGTGACGTGCCGTGATACCATCTGAGATTAGTGTTTTGTTGAGAATGCTGCAAAAATCGGTACAAAAATCCGCAGTTGCACCCTGAACTAACAAAATCATTCATATTCCGTCGTCAACTGTTCTCGAGCTAACCTCTGAATCACGTTCGACTCTGTTGCGCAAGCTAGCCCAGTTAGTTCACACGGGATTTGCCATGGTTTCTTCTGCAGTTCTGATGAAACGAGGGACCTGTACCTGGCAAAAATCATGTCAGCGGCTTCCTGGCCGCCGGCCGCAACCAATCCACAAATCAGTCTGCACCGAATCCCTCTCTCGTTATATTGGACAGAATATCTAAAACCAAGAAATGAATTAATTTATTAATTTAAGCAACTAATTATTTCCCTCGTTTGTCTTCTCCTTCGAAAAAAATATTTTTTTTCTGACATAAGTCGTCCAAGGGCAGGTTTCCAAAGAGGAAGAGACGTGTTCGAATGTTCCAAACAAGTTGAACTTCCAAGGCGACACGCCCAAACGAAAAGGGAAAAGGTGTATGGCGCCAAATATCTAGGGTCACTTGATAATGCCAGCTGGACACCGACATTTCTCAGTCCTTGGTCAAGAAGTGGTTGGAAGTAGCCCTATTTTTTGAAGAGAACAAACTTTTACTTTTACATTTTCAAATAAGGATTTTGTATTCGTTCAAATCAAAATTACTTGTTGCACTTTACTTCAAGATCAATAATTCTATGTTCCGGCTCTTCGTAAGAGAACTTGGACACCAAAAAATCGAAATGGGTTAGAAATGTCATCCACACGGTTAAATCGTTTTCCCGACAGAGATATTTCGTCAGATTCAAGGCCGCTTCGAAGCTGACAATTCCCTCTCTGGCGAAAAAGAAGTAGTCGTCAATCAGCTGACTCCGGCTCAAGACACTAATTTGGCTGGGGTCTTCCAGCAATTGGTTAACAATGAGAGCGAGAAGTTGGTCGTCATATAAGACCCTGTACACTCCGGTTGCATTCGGATTTGCCATGAGCCAGCCGGATGTGGTTTCCTCGTCGTCGTAAACATTTAGGGACAATGAACTGTCGCTGAGCCAAATGAGAGTTGTCGAGTTGTGCGTAGCCAAGGAAACTGGGATGATCCAAGAGTGATTGGAAGCATACTTACCGAAAGGCCTCTGAGAAATGTTCAGGTTCGTCCCATTTCTTGTCAGAGTGACAATCGGATATCCCGCTTGCAGGATCCAACTTTTCAGAAATGTCTCCAGGGAAACGTTTTGCGGAGGTGGGGGCAACGCTTTAGCCTCCACCACAGATTCCAGCTCTTCAATAAAATGTCGAGAAGTGACCACATTTTTGGATGACATTTTGCTGTAAGCTTGGATTGCAACTTTTAAATTCTCGGCGCCAAGGAAACCTTCTAACATTCGAATAATAGATGCACCTTTCTCCTTCCAGATTTTTCGCTCGTTCCAAGCTCGCTCATCAAATTCCACCTTAGTTGGCTGCGCCAGCATTGAGAATTCTGAGATTTCGTCCTCTAACCTGAAAGCTAGTCGAAGATCACTGCAAATTTTGACGTTGATTTCGTGCGGACTCCTGTGGACTGAGGCTGAAATTGCTTCGAGAATGGGATTTTGCATGTAGCGAGCAAGACAGGGATTCAAGAAGTTTTGCTGGGATTCATTGCCCAACCTTTTTGAATTCATTTGAAAGAGTTAAATTAGGGCACTTGTAATTTAGTAACAGCTAAAGTGAGCATTACCACATTACCACAAGTACGTTAGGAGTTCCGCTGCAAAAAATGAAAAATACAATTTATTAAAAAATCTTTTTGCAAATAGATTTCAATATTTCGACCTCACAAAGGTCCAAAAGGCGTTCAAAGAAATTTCCTTCAATATCATCATAAGGGTAAGCTTCGAAGAAGGCTAGTCCACTAAAAATGAATCACAATTAATGTTGCTATTTTTTAAATGAAGCCAATAATCATGTTAAAAAATTCGCTCACGGGCTAATCGCGACGGCGGAATAGTATGACGCGACCAAGTGCACATTTGACATTTCCTCCATTCCATCCGAATTGTTGAAAAAGGAGTCGAGAAAAGCCAAAATTGTTGCTGCACTGTGCAAAGTTTTGTTTGCAGGGAAGTCAATTCGCATTATGGGATCGTCAGTTCTAGTAAAAAGCTGAAATGAAAGCAAAGTGAGATTTGAGTAGATGTTGGAGCCAAAAACTTGATTAACTTTTAAACGCGTATGCTCCTTAACCTTCACATTTTTGCCAGGACCAAAGGACGCTGTTCCCGATGAATTCAGTGGTGCGAGCATAAAACTCAAGGAATGTGTAGCCATCATCGGAGTTAGGGCGAATGTGTCCTTCACCCTCCCAGGACGTTGAGGCACTGGCGTTGAGCTAACCAACTCCGTGTTTGACACAGTTGTAAAATTCTCGTCTCGAATCAAGGTCAACTCCATCCGTGCCCTCTAGTGGGGCTACGTGAGACAAGGATGTATTCACGCGTTAAACATTTTAATAATTTTGTCAAAAATTTTTTTTGGGAGAAATGTTTACCTTGTCGAAGCATGGCCACACTTGTCTCGCCAAACCTGGACGCATCTTGGTATAAAGAGTTGACTCAGAGTAAAAGAATGGCCCATGATGCGATCCTGAAGGTCTCGTCGAAAATTCCAAGTAAATCTCGAGCTTCTGCGAGGATTCCACTTCTCGATCGAGTTGAAGGGTGAGGAGGTCCTCCTCCCTGGATTCTGCGTAGCCCTCAATCCCCACAGATGTTCTGCTCCCATTTTCCGCTTGCAAGGTTACCTCGCTCAACGTGAGGTTGAGATATGCGTATTTCAAGTTCAAGGCCACATTTGATGATGCTTCTTTTGCGAAGCAAAGAATTCGTACAGATCCTAACATATGCCACAAGTAGTCTTCGATTGGCGCCTGCAAAAGATTCAACTCAATCGCATAGTGCAGCGGAATGAAGTTGTCCCTTGGTTGGACATGACTCTCATTGAGAGCTTCCGTTGGCCACAATTTACACGCGAGAAGAAAAGAGAATAACAAAAAGATGGTATAAGGTTGGAGTCCTCCCATATTTTCTGAATGCACATGAAGAAAGTGTATTATGCTATGCTTCGCCTAAGAAATCCAAAAGTTTAATGCTCTAGTTTCAGCTATTTAGTTTCTTAAAGTTGACTAATTTATTTTTTGGTGTTGGGCGTGAATCTTATGGTTTTCCTGGCAAAAATAGGATTCATTAATTAACTTTTTATATTGATTTGGTTTTGTAATTGCCAAGTACGGATGGGCTAGCTGTGGTGACAAGGGTTGGTTTACTAATTTGCAGAATTGGTACAAATATAAACTAAAGTATAAAAGCTATATCCTGTCCGTGGTTTCCTGTTTGGCATTCTTTTATTGAATCTTCTCTCGTTCTATAATTTTACATAAAACTCCAGGACATTCAACTTTTACACAGTGTACAAATATTACAAGTCACAAAACTTGTAACTATATGGCCATTTATATTTAACATGAGAACTTTTGAGGTTTTTACGACACATTTCAAATAAAAAATATGCCACAGATTTGTGTACAATCCTGTGCAGAGTGCAGAGGTGCCTTCTTTGAACACCAGACTGGTCAGTAGGATAGCATGGTTTCCTCTTTGAATTATTTTGATATCTCATCCAATTTGGACATAGGATGCTAGACCGCAAATGAAATGTGTCTTTTAAGATTTGTTTGGTCCAGTTTCAATTAAAATTTCAGCACGTTTGACATTTTGACACATAAATAATGGTGGGTGCTACGTACAGCAAATTGTCGGAGCAACTTATGAATTTCCGCGTAATTTCCGTGAAATTTGATCTTTCCATAGGTTTTGTTTGTAAATACGGGAAATACACGTGGGAGCAATGAGCAAGACGCATTTTCTGACATCGATGTTTGTAGATCTTAGGTACGACGAGTTTAGCTCTTCGTCAGCATGCATTCATCCATTTGTATTTAACCTTGCACTCGTTACTTCACATTTTTGCAGTTAGCCTTAAAGCATGACGTTTTCTGCGTCGTCGTCGTGAGCCTCTCTGATCTAATGTAATGAACGAACAACATCTGAGAATTTTTATTTTGATTGCAATAGCATTATTTAATGCACAATGTTTGTCAATTGCCTTTACGTTTACATAGGAATGGATGCTCAAATGAAGTGTATCTCTAGGGACAGTGGAGTCATGGAAAAGTGGGGTTTTGGAAAGTTTAAGTAACAATGGACACTATTTCGTAACTACTCGCCAATTGCAACGAATCTAGTGTGAACATACACTTTGAGGTGTTGCGGATTCATTGGTTAAACTCCCAATC
>JAQFZW010003876.1:0-11691 GCA_034687055.1 Heteromurus nitidus | reverse complement strand
CTTGGCTCTCTCGGAGGCCCCCGGATTGGTCGGGTTGGCTTGGCTTGGCTTGGTCGAGGTGAGTGAACAAGTGTGCTCATGCATCGTATATTTTCAAGGCAGTAATTTTCAATCAGGCGAAACCTTCGGTCGGAAAATCTGACAATGCAATGATACAACGATTAAAAAATGGATTGAGAGAAGGAACAACAGAATGCATTACAAAATTTAATAAGCCCACAATAAAACATGAGCAAGAATACGTACAAACTGGATTCATAAAAGTACATGAAATTCGAGTAAAATTACAGGAAGTCGAAGTGAAGTCTGAGAAATTCACAGGAAACGGATTATGTTGGTAGCTTCAAGTGTCACGAGTTCATCGCTCCATTATGTGAAGCTATCAACTCGCGAGCTAAAGAAAAACTTGTATATGATTATGCAGACAAGATATTATCAAACTGTGAGACGCAGTAAGTACAAAAAATTGCATACTATTTTACACGCACCGGTAGCAGGGGAAAATGTAAGGTCTGTTACTGTTACACATTGTTAGAAATTTCTATACACACGATTTGCAGGTTAAGGCTGCCAAAGGACAAAAAATTATTTATTTATTACAGGTTACATATTACGTCTATACCTTGCTCTCCTTGTGAGAATATAGCATATTTATCAAACAGAACTTTCTACATGGAAATGCTCATGTCCGAAGTAAAACACTCCTCTGGCATAAATATAGAGGTGTCGTTTAGACGGTTGCATATTTGCTGTTATTGCATATTTGAGTTCACATCCAGAACGGAAGCAACAAGTGCGGGAGAGGACTTGAATAGAATACCAGTTGTAAAAATACAAGAAGTCTCTTGTCGTGGTTGCTATTTTTTCTATGATTTGTAATACTAGAGGCGACTTCTGAAACTTGATTTGAAAGCAAAGGCGTCATTTTATTTGAGAATAAGACCATTCAAAAGCCAACTTAGTTACTGGAAGGTGCTAGTGTGCTCGCTCTCGGGTTGATTAGTTCGTTTAAAAAATTATCAACTACGAAGAACTTACGAGTGATATAAGTTCATAAAAATTGATTCGATTCCTGTGCGTTGTGTGTTGCTGGCTATTACTGTTACAATGGGTGGGAGCGTTAAATACAACGAAATAAAGCCGGTGGATGACAAGGACATTCCTCCTGAGTTCAAAAAATTTGACAAACCGTTTGGTTTAGAACAGCATGTGTTCAACTCCATTTTTACCGGAGTGATTTCCCATTTGTGCACATTGCACTTCCTTTTCTATTTATTGCCATTCGGAGTGATTCCAATGTCAACAGTGGTGTACGGTAATACTTCTCACTTGAAACGAACTAAATCGCATGAATGCCTTGTAAGATACAATGGAGTTTGCATCGTAATTTTGGATTTAAATTACAGGAGCGATCATAGGCTACACTACCGGATTAGGAATTACTGTGGGAGCCCACCGATTATGGACACACAAGACATTCAAAGCGAATCTTCCATTGAAGATCCTCCTGATGCTCTTGCAAACGTCTGCCATGCAGTATCCTATTTTCAAGTGGTGTAGGGTAAGTCCTGAAGTGAAGAAGAAAAGGCTAATTGTAGTAATTGCCTTTTTAATGAATTAGTAATTAATTTGCATCATAAAGGATCACCGTGTCCATCATAAATACATGGACACCGATGCAGACCCGCATAACGCTTCACGAGGCTTCTGGTTTAGTCATATTACATGGCTATTTCAGCCAAAACATCCTGAAGTTGTGGAGAAACTGAAAATTATTGATATTTCAGACTTGGCAAGAGATCCCGTAGTCAGATTTCAGAGCAAGTAAGGAACCAATTAGCATATGCCATAAGTGAATGAGGACATGCGTAAATCTCCCTTGCCATGTTTTTGTAGGTACTACTGGGAAATCATGCTTGTCGTGTTTTTCATCATTCCGATGGGGATATTGCGATGGTTGTTCCCAGAGATGTCTTTGTTCCACGTGTTTGTAGTAAATTGTGCTCGCTATACAATATCCCTCCATTGCACATTTCTGGTCAACAGTGCGGCTCATTTGTGGGGCGACAAACCTTACGACAAGTATGACATCAATTTGAACCTTTTGTATTTCGTGAGAAAATTACGCACGTTACGCATGTTCTAAAGTGTCACGAAGCATAATTGCTCACTATTATATTATCTTATTTAGGTACATCACACCAGCAGAGAACCCATGGGTGTCCATTCTCGCAGGTACATGGAAATTGCAGATTGCATTCGCCCTACTTGCATAATATAACAAAATATAAAATGGTAAAAACATGGTCATATTTAGTATATCTAAACAAATTTTTTTCTTACATGATACAACTACCGATACGGACAGTGGGCGAAGGGTATCATAACTATCATCATACCTTCCCGTGGGATTTCAAAACGGCCGAATATGGATACAAATTTAATCTGTCTACCTTTTTCATCCACTTCTGTGCCCTTATCGGATGGGCTTGGGATCTTAAAACGGTCTCACATAAGCTTCTTCTCGATCGAGTAAATCGCACTGGAGATGGCTCTCATGCATTACATAACAATAACAATGATCAAAATGCTCACAACCCACATCTTTCCGATGAGGACAAACATGTCCCAGTGTGGGGTTGGGGAGATGACGCCGTGAGCAAAGAAGATGTTGTAATTACAGAGACGCTTTACCCTGCTAAACTAATCGGCTAAATGGGTTTTGGAGCTCTGCTCATCCCTGAACTCTCTAGAACACCCGATATCTCTCTAAATCCGTTGATGATAAACATGTTTGATGTTTCATTTTCCTATGTGAGCCGATTTTTAAGGTGTACAGATACGTGTATCTTTTAATCATATTTAACACAAACAATATTATTCATTCGAATAAATATTATTATAACATATTTACTCAAGTTAATTGTAAAAATTAATAATTTCACGTTGCCCCACTCGAGTGTGATATGAAATATTACTATTACTCCCTCAAAAGTCAAAACATAGTCAAATTTGCTACTAGTCAAATGGATGGGACCTGTGGTGAAGGATATGCAGGTACTATTGTACAATGGAACCTTTCTCCATTTCATAAGTAATTAGAACTTAATCTTAAAGTACGATTTTGACATTCCATTTTGGAATCACGCATAATTTCTATTTCTGTGATGCACATACACGCATGTGTGTTTTAACATACATCATTATAGTATAGCATTCATATATTCTGCAGACAAATGATCACTAAACTTTAGAGTTTAGACGCATATTGAACTAAATTCTACCGTTGAATTTTCCTGAAAATGGCAGAAACTGGTACCTAAAAGGCAGTTTGACAATATACGCTAGATTAAATACTAGAATTATAACATTTTACCCAAATTACTTGTTAAATCTGTTTCATTTTTACCGTCACTCTCTTCACATCACGACGACCACATAATAAGTAGATACGTGCTCGCTATACCCATTCTCTTTGTGCACATCGAACGCAGGCGAATGTGACACAAACAAATTTTTGGAGGGTTTCACTCACGTCGGCTCTTCACACAACA
Organism: Heteromurus nitidus; assembly: GCA_034687055.1. NCBI lineage: Eukaryota > Metazoa > Arthropoda > Collembola > Entomobryomorpha > Entomobryidae > Heteromurus > Heteromurus nitidus. Next base: position 8,137 of record JAQFZW010003876.1, on the reverse strand, counting down.
ACAAAAACATATCAACCGTTCATTCCGATATTTACACTTGCATCATAGTTTTATGTTGTTAGCATACTTTCTTTTCTGAAATAATAATATTAATTATTGTGTGATTGTGCGCTGGATCCCTGTGGACCATCCTTACAACTTGATTAAACTGTGTTCTCCTGTAAACAATGGGAACTAATGAGGAATTCTACCGGATCCAATCGTGGATTGCTGATTGGTATGGAACCTCTGTCGAAGATTGCAAATATAGCCGAGAAGATATCCGAGAGTAAGTGATCATTTTAAAATTGATCTTGGAACAGGGGATAGTTTAGGAACTTTGAAGTTGACATTGATTGCTAATGTTTGTAATTTGTAATTTCCAGCATATGTCGTGGCCCAATGCGAGAAGTCCTTCTGGACTTCATATTACCTCGATTCAGAACGGATGAGCAAATCAAGGTCTTCCGGTCCAACCTGTATTTGAATGATATTCAGAGGAACCAAGATGAAGACGAGAAAGGGAAAGGGATAAGCCAGCAGGATCGTCAGATAAAGAACCTTGCAACTTGTAGCGAGAAATTACAAGGAGAAAAGGTTGAAATTGTTAGACGGATATCTAGGGCAAGTTGCAAAATGACTGACACGAGTAAGTAAAACTGTTGGTGTAATAATAAAAGGAAGTGTTGTTTTACATTCAGGAGTACAGTTTTAATTTGTTTATGATCATAATTTACTTTCAGAAATGTCGCTGCAGCGTGTCATTGTTGAGAATTTGGCAACTTTTGAAAATTTGGAAGCTCGGGTGCATTTTGTTCGCGATCGAGTACAATCGACGAATTCACTTTTGGAAGATTTGAACCAAATCAAGGCAAGTTATTTTTTAATTAGTTGTAAATATTGACGCTAAAGCATAATACAAATTATTGAAATTATAAATTACTTATTTCATTTTTAGCCTTCAACAGGACCAGATAGTCCTACAAGAGCTACCATAATCAACGATCCATCCTCAGATACATTGTCTCCGCGGATGCAGCTCCTACAGACCCTCTCCACAAACGCAATTACCTTGTTCAACCATATTTTTCTTCCGAATGGCAACGCCAGTGCGAATTCCCTTGAGACAAAATTGCATACAGCAGAAGTTACTGCAAAAATATCAGAACTTACACAGTCAGGCCTGTCGCCAAATACGGTTGAAAAATGGGCATGGAAGGAACAGGAGAAATATTCTGGTCTTATCAAAAACGCTGCTGTAAGATATTCGAATAGGATGAGTCCTGTAGAAGAGTTATCAACGGAAGCAGATGCACTCCATGTAAGACTCATGAAAGCTCACGTGGACACACATTTCAAGTACAGGGATTTGAGCCGTATTCATGAAGAACTCAAAGCACGGAACACAGAGAGGATTCAAAATTCGGTAATATTAAAATTATCCAGATTAACATGAAATGCAATTGAAAAATAAGGAATATATATATAACGTTCTTTTTAACTTTCGGGTTAGGTACTTAGCGATGACGTTGTAGCCCCAGCCAATCTCCTGAGTTTTGTTCAGAAAGAAGAACAACAGCGTAAACTCATTAAATGTCGAGAACTTTTAGAGAAATTCAGAAACTCTGATGGAAGTAACGACGAAGACATAGAGTTCCTAGGATTAATTTGTGATGATTTTATAGTTGATTTTTTGGAATCTGGTTCAAAAAGTCAACAACAAAATGGAGAAAATTGTAAACTAAACAAACAGAACCTCAGAATGTCGTTAGGTCCAGGAGACGGAATAAGTAATTTTGTGAAGCAAGAAGTAAGTGATGGCAAAGATATAACTTTGTGGTGTAGTGAAGAAAATAATAATTTCGAATATAATAGATAGAGAATTTAAACTTGCTTATTTTTTTGTATTGCAGACTTTGGAGGATCTAACTATCGCTCTTCTCAAATCATACCCTCAATCACGACAGCAATTAGATGCTACTATCAAACAATGCAAGAACTTGGTATTGGAGAGATTTCCTAAGCTCTTTCTCGCGGACCAAAGTGGCAACGACAGGAAATTTGCTAATGAGTTTGGTTCTGCGAGGGGACACGGATTTTCGCATTCCTCAGAGTACCAAATAAAAATTCCGCAACATTTGTTGTTAAACAAATGTACAATAGAAGCGTCTTGTATATTCCAAGAACAAGATGAGTTTGTAGCGGAAGTAACTGGGCTTCAAAGTGAATTGGAGAAGAATAGACTACAATGTGAAATATTGTTTAAGGAAATGGGTCTTCCTTCATAATAACCTACCGAGTCAGAGTAGATATTCATTTGCCATTTTGCGAAACGTGGAGTAATCCCGTCACGAATAGTTTTAAAAATGTCAGCAAGGTATTTATTTAAGTAATTTAAATTGGTTGCAATCTTGAAGTTCGTATGTGCACTACCTCGGTAAAAATGAAACTTTTGATACAGAGTAGATAACTTTTTGATTTATACGAAAACTTCGGTACACGAAACCTCGTTCCCAACAATAAGCGCTATTTTGTTATTGTTTGTATCAATTCCATAAACACTTTTCGTCAAACCTTTAATGCTAGTAATTACCTGTAATGAAGTGAAGTATTCGTCCTCAAAAAATCGAAAATACTTTTAATAAATAATATTTTCAATGAAATCTAAACATGTAAATGAAAACTTACGTTCCCAGTGGCACTTTCGACCACTGCGACAGATCCTGGGTATGCCCCACAAATTGCAATGAAATCTTCCTTTAAGTATCGTGTCGAGTATAAAAATGACGACGGAAGTATGTGCTGATCTGATCGTTTTGTACTAAATGATTTTGAGGAAGCAGAAATGGAGTCTGTTTTGTTGACAGGACTTGGAATAGTCCGAGCATGTCGTCTCATCGCGTAGTCATACACTGGTATTCCTTCTCCCTTCTTCCATGATGCTGCACAGAACTTATGTAGAAGCATAAGAAGTTTTTTGCGATTCCATACGACAAAGTTATATACACAAAGTTCAAAAGTAAATTGCATGAATCTCATATAATACCTCCTTTCCCGAATTATGAAATGATATTCCTTCTCCACAGAGTTTAGGGCCTTGTATTTTAGCCACCGCAAGACCTGGGACCCTCACATCATAAAATTGAATTGTTTTGTTCCAACCACCAGATAGAAATTCATGCTCTGCTTCCGGGTGAAAGCTGACCGAATATGTCCGCAGATACTCCGAGTTATATTGAAAGCTGCAATTAAATATAAAGGAGAAAATGTACACCAACTAACTCAATCTCTGCAAGTGTGCAAATTGAACTTACGACGGATGATACGAAGATTTTAAAGTTTTAGTCTCGTCATCGTAGACATGAATACACCCATCATCACCTCCGGTTGCGAGAAAGTTGCCAGTTTTACTATATCCCATGGTCAACACCTCCCGATTCTCCTTAATCTCGTGCACACACTGCTCCGTTATGAAATTGAACGTTTTCACCGAGCCATTTGTAAATGATGCTGTAACGATATTATTAGGTAGCAACTTATCCTCTTGTGGAAACAACCCCAATTCATCCGCAATTGATCTAAGGCCCAGCGCTGACACGGATGATCTCCGACGTCGCAGTGGATACTGCTGCTGTACTGATGACCTACTACTCGACGATATCGGAGGAAGGAAATGCTCCGAATCTGAACCAGTTACGGACTTTCTCCTCAAATCTATACTTCCTCTCTTCGAGAGAAGTGAAGGGGAAGCTGCTGATTCTTCGGGTTGATAAGGCTGGAAAGGTTTAAATCGGACGCAAGTTGCACTCACGTCATTAAACGGCAAGTCTTTGTCTTCAGTGTTGAGAGCATACAAAATATTATCCGTTTTGCTGTTGTAAACATTTACAAGTCCATTTGCTAACGCCACCGCATAAAACCGTCCATCAGAGCGGAAGCTTACAGACAAGCAAAGGTCTGGGTTCTTACTAGAAATATATAGGCAACATCATTATGCTTATCTCTTTGCACCTTTATTTAATGCCAAAATATGTTGGGGAAAATGATTCTCGTTATACATTGTCGATGTCACTTTTATCCTCCCCTCTAGTTGCCCTTCGTCCAGCAAACTACTTTCTTTACTTGAAGAAATTGCAATGCCACTGAACGCACTTGATGCTTTCCTGGAGATACTTAAACCTGACAGGCCACTCCCTGCGGGTGTCGAATAAGGTCGCAGTGATAACTTTCTCATCGTTTCTTTAAAGCAGGGATAATGATAATTTCCCCGGTCAAATTGGTCTTCTCCCCGAACAAGAGGCTATCTATTTCTCTGATCAGGGACCAGCTCTACAATTATATCTTATAATATCTAAAAGTTGTTTACTGGATAGATATTCGGAGGATCGGAGGTGTCTTGACTGGGGTTCCATCAAGTTTGGTCGATGCGATCCAAAAAAAATATTGATAACATTTCAAGAGCAAGAGCATAAGCTATGATTTTCATACCTTTGTTCTCTCATCAGAACTCACATGGAGTTCCCTTCACAATTTTGGTAGCAGCTGAATATATGCACAATGTGCACCTTGCCCAGCACATGTATAGCCAACGTGGGACGAAAAATGAAGCATCTGCTGTATTTACACTCGCTATCTCTCACATTGCACATTTACAATGTTTTTACATCAGAAAATTGTGCATTTAACGGGATCCTAGAACAACTGAGCTAAATCACTGAAAACTGATTTTAGTGTTCAGTGCGCTCACGATATAAAATAATACAAATACACCTCTGTTCGACATGATAACGTATTTTGACTATTTTGTATCTTGTATGTGAAATTTGGTGAAATCTGAGCCGTGAGCGCCTTAAAACTTTGTTAAATTAAACATTTGGACTTCTTGAAACAAGTAAACAAAATGGTGCTTTGCTCAAAGAATTGCGGCAGCAAAGCCTCAATGAAGGTATATTACTCAGAACAGCAAATACTTAACTAAACTTTAACGCTTTTGGTTTGCGGTTAGAGCGGAATGAAGCATAATGTTTTGTATTGTTAATATTGTTTCAGAGGCCGAAAACTGGAGAGATCGTGTGTCAGAATTGTTTTTATACTGCTTTTGAAGAGGAAGTGCATGCCACTATTATGAAAAATAGTTTATTCAAGCCTGGGGATTTCGTAGCTATTGCAGCGTCCGGTGGCAAAGATTCAACAGTTTTAGCATATATTATGAAACTGCTTAATGAGAGGCATAATTATGGACTAAAGTTGGTTTTACTTTCTGTGGACGAAGGAATTACAGGTAAGGCGAAAGCGCAGGAAAAATTATTTCTAGCATTAGGTTGAATGAAAATCATGATCACATATATATGTATGTAATTCGAAACTTCTTATTGTAAAGGATATCGTGACGACAGTTTGGAAACTGTTAAGAGGAATGAAATTCAGTATAATATCCCTCTGCAGATATATTCTTATAAGGACTTGTACGGATGGACAATGGACGAAATAGTGCGAGAGGTATCTATGTATAATTTGTAAGGCGCAGCTCCCTACTATGTTGGAAACTAAACTCAAAATTAAATTTGGGTGTCTATTGTTCTCATGTAGGTCGGTAGAAAGAATAACTGCACATTTTGCGGCGTTTTTCGTCGGCAAGCTTTGGATAGAGGGGCGATGCTTCTGGGAGTGGACAAAATTGTGACTGGGCATAATGCGGACGATGTAGCTGAAACTATTTTAATGAATCTTCTTCGTGGTGATGTAGCGAGACTGCAGAGGTGTACTAACATTGTCACGGTATAGAATCCTAAACAATATGTTTCAGTATTCCAATTACTTGGTTGACATTTTCTAAATCATGCAACATGCAACTAAATTTGATGCATGAATTATGCATAGGGAGCGGAAGGTGCCTTACCAAGATGCAAGCCTTTTAAGTATACATATGAAAAGGAAATTGTGATGTATGCGTACTTCAAAAAGTTGGATTACTTTTCTACTGAATGTATCTATTCCCCAAATGCTTACCGTGGTCATGTCAGAACGCTAATTAAGGATTTGGAAAGGATAAGGCCATCCTCAATTGTGGACATCATTCATTCAGGTAACACACAGATCTTGACTATTGATATATTTAAATTATGTAGTCAATTGTAATTAAAGTTTTAATTTTATTGCTTATAGGAGAAGCCTTGTCTATCCGTGAGGGAGTGAAAATGCCAACTCAAGGAATCTGTAAGCGCTGCAAGTATATCTCATCACAAGACCTATGCAAAGCGTGTGTCTTATTGGAAGGACTAAACAAGGGTCTCCCCAAGCTGGGTATTGGAAAAAGTAGCAAAGTGAAAGAACAGTTGGCAATTATTAATGGAGAGACGCTTGAGGGTGGTGACGAACCTGAAAGGAGTGGAAAACGAAAATGTTGTGGTGGGGGAGGTTGTGGTAAAACCAGTGATACTTCAGATCAGTGTGCTTCAAATAAGAGTGGATGCAATTCCGGAGCAACAGCAAAGCAATCTAAACGACAAAGTAAGAAGAGTCTCGCCAAAGCTCGGCAAGCTGACAATAAGACCGCCCCACCTCCAGACTTGTCTGAAGTTTTTAATTCTCGTGAGGATGCGGAAGGTGAAGTATTTGACTTCTTCGGATGTGGCGGAGGAACCGATTTATTGCAGTCATTGAATATGGAAGATGATGACGATATTAGAAATCCTGATGTAGGTGATATAGAAAACTTAGGTCACGTAGCTGGAAAATTGTTACATCTTGGTAAGACTCGTACACATTGAAATAATGTTCACATTAGTTTCGTATCAAATATCAAAGAACTTTTGCAATATAAGCAGAGTCTGTGAATGAATTTTCCATTAATTAAACTGTGCCAAGTGCCGATACAAAAGCAATCACGTTGTTATATGATTCTTTTCATGGAGCTTATATTTTCATGGACAAAAGTAACAACTTCGCGTGGTGTGATACGAGAAAACTAACACGGGTTACATGTAATCCGCCCATTTTCCATTACATTCAGCCAATTCTGTCCATCATTCTGCAATGTATACTTCCTCATTTTTTTATTTCTTTCGTTTAATTTAGGGTTTAACTTATTTACATACATGCAAACGTATACATAACGCTGTACAGTGATACAGTAATTGTCAGAGAGTTGATGTTTGGGTAATCTACCCGCTTATATTCCAACTGCAGCACAGTACAGATGCAAACTAAGCAAAATAATCATTCCTTAATTTTCGTTGTCTGAAAAATGTTCTGGCTTACGCGCTGGCTGGATGCATGAATGAACACAAATATATCGGATTACCAAAGTATAAATGTGTGTGAAGGGAGAGAACATTCCATATACCCATATCCTATCATCCATGTTTTCCAATGTGAAGTAGCAAAAACAGAACACAGAGTCCTGAAAAAAACTCCCATCGTTCTCATCAGTAACGATTAATATTTGTGCGATGATGTGAAATTGCCCATATCCATTCACTCTTCGCATCAGAAATGAAATCATTTTCAGAGTTCGCCAATATCTGTTTTCGATCCCTGGGATGGTATGCGAATTTCAGTTTTGTGTATGATATAGGATCGTCACCAGTGTTTGCACGTTTCATCCTAAACCATGGCCAATTTTACTGTAAAAAGTATAACCTCATGAAACTAAACCAAGCTCCATTCTTGCGCATAACTGTATCATATTATACTACGCGTTCAGCTCCTTTCATATGTCGTTTCTCGTTTTCCATCACTTTGATAAACTTTTGTAGACACGCGACAAAATTAGCAGCCTCAACTAATGCATAATTCAGAAATACCTAGTCTGGGTTGTAAAATGCCTGTTGTACATAAATATGTGGCAGCATCACACAATATCCTAGTTCACACTTCAAAATTGCCATTGTGTTTGAAGTTTGAACGCGAACTGTATCAGTATAATTGTATCGAAGATGATGAGTTCCTCTCTGCTAGTCGCATTTTAACCAAATTGAACAGGTATTCGCATCTTTCTGTGATCGGAATCGCTGCTGAATCCATAAATAAGCTAAAAATTGTTTTAGTTTTCGAACTTGCTATAGGACATAGCCTATGTCACATAGGCTGCTTTACTTCAATACAATGGGAAATTACAAGGAGTATTTAACTCGAGGATAATATGGTTTGCATTTAA
>JAQFZW010003875.1:0-11691 GCA_034687055.1 Heteromurus nitidus | reverse complement strand
CTGAATTTTGCACAAAAAATTCTCAACGTTTTTACCTCACTCTGAATTGTGCACAAAAAATTCTCAACGTTTTTACCTCACTCTGAATTGTGCACAAAAAATTCTCAACGTTTTTACATCACTCTGAATTTTGCACAAAAAATATTGATCAACTAATATAAAAAATAGATTTTTCGGTGAAAAAATTTTATATAAGAATTTTCGAAAATATACAAATTAGGTGCTCATTTCCGTGTTATTTTTTGGAGAAAATTGAACAGGTATGCTCTTGTATGCTTGATTTGTACATGTAAATCCGCATTTGATTTTGAGGAAAATAATTTAACTAGAAATGCGAACCCCGCATTTGAAAACCTTCGGAAAGATGACGTCACGAGGGTCATAACAATGCATATGAGTACCTAATTTGCATAATTTCGAAACATGATAATAATTCAACGAGATTTTGTTTTTGTGTCGTTGAAACGTGGGACATCATCTAATAAATGATCATTTAAGAAGGAGTAATGTTGCAATTTGGTTAAATGCATAGTTCTGGAGACTTAATGGAGTCGCCTGATCCACAAAACTTCCTGAGCCAAATGTGATTTTGAAGGGTCTGAAAGACTTACAAACTTTCCTCCCAATTAAAGTGTTCCGAATGCTACTCATGTTTTTCACCAATCTCGAAGAAATCCGAAAAACTTCGCCCGTAGCTGCAGACATTGCAATAAGTGAAGCAGCTGTCACCAAAACAATTGGCATCATTAGGTATATAAAGGCTAAATTCCCTGCTAACATGTTTGCCTTACACAACGAATAAAATATTAAAATTTCAATCATCCCAATGCCAGCAAAATTAATCAGAATTAAATCTTGATGAATGTTGTTGTAAGTTGTAACCAAAATCTGAACTTGTCTTAGAAAGGGAAAATTGATTTGTTTGAACCGAGGCTTTGCAATAATATTGAGAAATGATCGAATGCCTATTGCATTGGTGATAATTGTCGTAGAAACAAATGCGGCCAATAAGAAGCTAAATCCTAGCATGAAAATCTTAAGAGGAACAGTAATAAATTTCATTAGATATCCCCAGAGTGTGGTGCTCCCATGCCCACTGCATTCAGCATACAACCAGAAGCCAAGATTAGCAGGAATGCATGGCATAACAAATTCTATTATCAATGCTGCAAGTATTGGAATCGGAATCAGAAAAATATTTAGAAGAACTGCGGCGGTAATAACCATTTTTTCAGTAATATCGAATGAGGTCGATTTCCATGTATTTCTGATTGTCGCCAGCGGATTACCCTTTGATCCTGATGTAATCCTCCATTTACCTAAAATATAAATAAAAATAGCTTACGATTAGTGATATAATTTCTTATTCTTAGCCAATGGATTAAATATCTCACCTGAGTAAGGTCGTGCAAATATTATTATCTGATTGATGAATGAGGCAACAGCCTCCCTCCTTTCACTGTACATCAATATGTCAATCAGAATGAATGAGAACGAGATGGGGATGAGAAGATTGAAGAAATATTTGACAGTGTTTTCCTCTTTTGTCAAGCATGTTTGCAAAATAATCGCTGCCGTGATTCCCAGTTCGAGCAGGAAGGCGCAGACATGAAAAACCCGCTTTCGCTTTGACTTCAGAGGTTGCATCTGACCTCGGAATGAGTCCCATTCTATTCCAATTGATCCGAAATACTGGCTAATTTTGAGGAATTTCAGGTAAAAATGGAGGAGGCAGTTAGAGGTCAACATTGGGACTTGAAAGTTTCACAGGGGTTCCGATATTTATATTTAAATGTGGAGATATTTAAACAGACACAAAACATTCGAATCAAAAAATATTAAACCAGAGACCTTTTGTAAAATGAATACTTAGAGGAGTCAACGTGGACTCAAGTTGAAGCTTTTAGCTTGGTTATGGGGAAAGAATTCATGCGGCAGTTCATGTTGAAACTCTCTAAGAAAACCAAATAAATTTTCTCCACATAACATTTTAGAATTGATTTCTACTTTCCCAGTTCCAAGTTATTCCATTAAAATTATAATAAAAATAAGAACAAAAGTTAACTGGAAAATGTTTTTGTTAAATTAAATTCCAGTCTTGCCCATATTATATGAACAATAGTTAAACATAGTTCAACCATTACACAAGCGATTATGCTACGTGAGTGATTTGTGAGTTCTACAAATTTATGTGAACATGGATGGGGAATACTAATCGTAAGTGAAAGCAGTAGAGGATTCGACGAATGTTCAACCTACAAGCTAATCCATGTATAGAAATTCACATTGAATTATTTAGTATTTTATTATTTTTTCAACAAATGTTCTATAACAAATTATAACCTTGATTCTGCTCTTAATAAATTCGCATACAAAGACAAATGCCGCAATCAAAAACTCGAACAAAAGAATTAGAAAAACTGTTTCAACATTTCCAGACAAATTAACTAACAAATCTAATTAACTATATAATACTGCCTAATAATTGTACTTATAATTTTGAGACCATGTTCTCCCAATTCCAACAGAAAAACAAAAGTCGCAAACAAGACTCCAACGAGAAGCATGAGAAAAACAATGAGAACATTTCCCGACATATCTGCCGGATTCGTTTTCCCCTTTTCAAACTTTTCGAAGAGATCGATATCTTTGTTTCGTCTCGTCATCTGACTCCACCAGTTCCAAATCCCACTCGCTGCAAATCTCTTGGTCCTCCTGACAATAAACGGAGGTATCCACTCATCCCATAAAAATCCTATTCTCTCTTCAAGCACAATTTCTTTTGTGACAAAAATCTTTGGATGGAGCTCTTCCTGCAGAAATCTTGCCATTTTAAACGCTTCCGTTTCTGGGAGAACGTAAGCAATGTTTTTGCACTTCCTCAACGACATTTCAATGAACTTCAATTCGCTCCTTAAAAATTGCTCTGCCCACTGCGAGGCATTCAAATTTGGATACAATTTTATTACACGTTTTAATACTCGGAGTGTGTCAGGCGACAACTTCGTGTTCTCAAAAAGTTTTCCATATTCTTTTGATTTTGATTAGGCTGGTATCTAAATCTCAGCTCGTTGTTCGAAATGATCAAATCAGCTACTTCCGACTGAATCGCGCTTCCAAAGCAACTCCTACTTTTGAAGGAATATGCCAGCTCGTGTGCTGTGAGTTCGTAAGAATTGTTATGTCTGCAAGAAGGGTCCGTTGATCTATAAAACATGTCATATTTAAGTCGTGTAAACATGTCAAATCCTTTTCCGACTAAGCTCTCGAGTGAATTCAGCTCAACAGCTTGTCTAGGTGCAATAAGGGCATTTATGTTTTTCCCTTTGTACGCACACGAAATCACCATCGAACCCCAAATATATAAACCAACAATCATCTTAATTTCACCATTCGCCAAGAGTGTGTCTGAGAAAGGCGTTCCTTGCTCGAGAATTGCTTTAACAACAGCTTCATAAACTTTATAAATTGAGAGACGCTTCCCCATTTTTTGATCCGATTTCTCGCTCAAACACAGGAGCAGATATAAACAAAAAGACACCATCACAATTGTGAACGAGACCAGAATCCATACTTGAGCTTCAAAAACTGCGAACAAATTGCGTATCCCCAAAGGACGAGTGTGGTCAACGGTGCACCCTACAAACCGTAGCGAGTTGTGGCGTACTGCAATACTCTCGTCAAATAAATAATCAATATTTCCAGTGTAATGGATGGGCGAAACGAAGAACCGTCTCCTTTATGATTTTCCAACGCATCTCGTTGTCCCTTGTTAGGGCGTTGCAAGAGTCAGGGTATCCCAAACCGTCAATCATACTAAAGTTCTTCAGAACGAAGATCCATAAGCTAGCCACTCCATCTTCGAAACTGGTTGATCCATCCGCGAGATGTCGCCTTTCATTCCAGGGGGAACTCGCAATTTGCCTAAATTTCTCCAAGAAAATGCTAAACATGCTTGCCTTGTTTATATACATGGCGTCTGGGTAGATAGCCGTTGCCCAGTTGTATGAATTGTATGTCAAGCCATCAATATCGGAAACAAGTGTTGACATAGAAGTCGGTAGTGGACCTGACATTGGAATCAAAATGAAGGGAGGGAAGGATACAACATAAATACCAAGCCTTTCAAGGTGAATGTCGAAAATTTTCCCCTCGTCCATGGATATCATTGGCGGGGTCCAATAGAACAGAAACAATTGACGTCGAAGTCTCGCACGAGATGAATACGACCGTAATTTCGAAACCCATCCAAAAAGTAAATATTCGAGGTGATGTCCCTTCCCGAATGGATCCTCTGTCGAGACAAGTATATTCAGTGGATTTCCAGTTGGTTGGCGGAGTTCTCGGCCACTTTGTTCGTAAGTTGCATAGCTGAATGGCTGGCTGTACGAAAGTTTTACAAAGTAGTTCTCGTCGCCATTGGCAATCGAGGAATTGCATGGTCTGCTAATAATATACTTTGGTGGATAAAGGTCAACATGAATTTCACAATTCCACGATTTTGAGTTGAGGGCAAACTGGACGTAGTCGAGGGACATGCAGAGATTCGTACTCTGAATTTTCCAGTGAAGGAAATGGTACTTTGAATGGGGACATTCCAGAATTGCGGGGGATTGCGTGGAGTTGATATTTCGGGTAAGATTGATATTCCTCGGTGAAGTTGCAAGGGTCTCTAGGATTTTGTTTTTAACTACAAAAAATCTGTAGAGTGCTGGTTGTGGACTTCGAAGAAGAATAGGAGATTTCGGAGGGAGAATGTCGATATTGTTGAAGTTTGTTACTTCGAAAAGGCAGTTGCCACTTAAAGGAAAAAGTTGAGCTAGGTTGGAGACAGGAGGGCGATGTGACCTTCCATTCTCCTCAGATTTTAATAAATATTCGAATATTTCATTTTTGAATGGATGAATACTCTCATTTTGAAGATACTTCAGTGGGCCCACAATTAATTGAATGTTATCGGCTTGCAAGAGGTGGATGTTGGCTGAACACAAGTACAAAATAATTCTTAACATTTTCGGAATTCAGGGAATCATAGAATCGATTGGCTAGAATTATTTCACATTTTAACATTCACGAGCCAATTTTGTTTTGTTCCCTCTTTCAAATAAGAAACGGTTCAAATTTCTAATAATGCGCGGTCCCTTGATGCTCTCACTCCTGTTTTCTTGTGAACGAACGAGATATTTCGTTTATGTTCATTTAGGGATAATTGTCCATTACAAAGAAAGCCGTCATTCATTGATGGTGATGTAAAAAGGGTAAAGCAAATAATTAGAGAGAGTATTAACACTTATGTCATTTGTGCAAGCAAATCTTGATTGCAGAGGTTCGACATAATTGTATATAATTAACGAGAAAGCTATTTCATTTTGAAATGTCGAATGAAAATTCTTGGCACAAGCTCTGTACCATTGAGTAGAGAGCGACATTTGCGTAATGCCCTCGAGTAGCGAGCAAATATACCACACGAGTATAATCATGACGACAATTGTTTACTTAAGGAACACCAGCAGATATAATGATCCTTAAGTTAAGAGTTTTTAGAACGCCCCTGCCAAATTCCAACAAAAAGACAAATGCCAAAAACGTGAGCACCATGGACAAGTACTGGACACATTTTTGAGAACTTGTCGGAAACTGAAAATCCTCTTGATGCTGATGATCTATGTGTTCTGAAAAATGCCATACAATTTCGTATCTTTTTAATCGCTTCTAAGAAATTATCAAAAAAAAATAAAAATACAAATGAGTACCTTTCAGACTAACACGGTCTAATTATACTTTTTTAACCGTTGTCCCATTTCCAACAGAAACACAAAAGTTGCAAACAAGACTCCAAGGAAAAGCATGATAAAAATCGTGAGAACATTTCCCGACATATCAGCCGGATTCGTTTTCCCCTTTTCAAACTTTTCGAAGAGATCTATATCTTTGTTTCGTCTCGTCATCTGACTCCACCACTTCCAAATCCCGCTCGCTGCAAATCTCTTGGTCCTCCGTACAATAAAGGGAGGTATCCACTCATCCCATAAGAATCCTATTCTCTCCTCAAGGGCGATTTCCTTAGCAACAAAAATCTTTGGATGAAGCTCTTCCTGCAGAAATCTCGCCATTTGAAACGCTTCCGTTTCTGGGAGAACGTATGCAATGTTATTGCATTTCCTCAAGCAACTTTCAACGAACTTCAATTCGCTCCTTAAAAATTGTTCTGCCCACTGCGAGGAATTCAAATTTGGATACAATTTAATTACACGTTTTAATACTCGAAGTGTGTCGGGGGACAGCTTCGTGTTCTCAAAAAGTTTTCCATATTCTTTTTTTTTATTTTGATCAGGTTGGTATCTATATCTGAAATAGTGGTTTGAAATGATCAAATCGCCTACTTCAGACTGAACCGCATTTCCAAAGCAAATTCTATTTTTGTAATAATATTGAAGGTGATGAGCTGAGAGTTGATAAGAGTTGTTATGTCTACACTGAATATCCTTTGTTCTATAAAATATGTCATATTTAAGTCGTGTAAACATGTCAAATCCTTTTCCGACCAAGCTCTCTAGTGAATTCAGGTCAACAGCTTGTCTAGGTGCAATAAGGGCTTTTATGTTTTTCCCTTTGTACGCACACGAAATCACCAAGGAAACCAGAATGTATACACCTACAACAGTCTTAACTTCACTATTAACAAAAAATATTCTTGGGAATGGGGTTCCTTGCTCGAGAATTGCTTTCACAGCAGCTTCGTAAACCTTGTAAATTGAGAGACGCTTCCCGAACGTGCGACCGTGACCCGAATGTTCGTTCAAACTAATGAGCAAATATAGGCAAACGGGCGTTATCAAAAGGGTCATCAAAACCAGAAGCCAAACCTGCCCATCAAAAACTGTGAACAAATTGGAGAACCCTAAGGGACGAGAGTTTTCAAGAGTACACCCAACAAAACGGAATGAGTTGTGGCTCACTGCAATACTCTGGTCAAATAAATAATCGATATTTCCGGTGTAATGCACGAATCGCAGTACTGTCTCCTTGACAGAACGCCAGCGCCTCTCCTTGTCTCTAGTCGGAGCGTAGCAAGAGTCAGGGTAGCCCAAACCGTCAATCATGCTAAAATTCTTCAGAATTGAGGTCCACAAACTAGCAACACCTTCCTCAAAACTGATTGAGCCATCCGTGAGATGTCGTTTTTTATTCCAAGGGGAACTCGCAAGTTGCCTAAATTTTTCCAGGAAAATGCTAAACATGCTTGCCTTGTTTATATACATGGCGTCTGGGTAGAGAGCTGTTGCCCAATTGAAGGAATTATACGTTAAACGGTCAATTTCAAAAATAAAGGTTGACCAGGACGAAGGTAGGCTTGAAATTTGAAAGAGGCGAAAAGGCGGGAAGGACAGAGCATACAGCTGATATCTAAAAGCAATATTCAAATTTCCCCGCGCAATTTGTGATTTGACGGTTGGGGTAAAATAAAACAAAAATAGCTGATGTTGAAGCTTCACACGTGATGAATAAGATCGCAATTTCGTCACCCATCCAAAAAGTAATTGTTCGAGGTCACGACCTTTCTCGAAAGGATTCTCCGTCGAGACAAGGATATTCAACAGATTTCCGGTTGGTTGCCGGAGCTCTCGGCCACTTTGTACGTAAGTTTCGTAGCTGAAAGGCTGGCTGTATGAAAGTCTTACGAAGTAATTCTCGTAGCCCTTCGCGATCGAGGCATTGCATGGCCTACTTATCATATATTTTGGTGGATAGAGGTCAACATGAATTTCACAATTCCAGGGTTTTGAGTTGAGTGCAAACTGGGCGTAGTCGAGGGACATGCAGAGATTAATGCTGTGCGTTTTCCAGTTCCAGTGGAGAAAGTGATATTTTGAATGGGGACACTCTAGAATATTTCGAGCTTGAGTGGAGTTAATATGTCGTGTAAGGTTGATGTTCAGAGGTGCCGTCGCCAGACTTTCTTTGACCTTGCCCCTAAAAAATCTGTAGAGTGCTGGTTGTGGACTCCGAAGAAGTATGGGAAATCTCGGAGGGAGAATGTCAAAGTTATTGAAGTTTGTTACGTCGACAAGGCAGTTGCCACTTACAGGGAAAAGTTGAGCAAGATTAGAGACAAGGGGGCGATGCGACATTCCGTTCTCCTCAGATTTTAATAAATATTCGAATATTTCATTTTTGAATGGATGAACGCTTTCGTTTTGAAGATACTCCAGTGGGCCCACAATTAATTGAATGTTATCGGCTTGTAATAGATGGAGGTTGGCTGAGCAGACGTAAAATATCAAGACTTTTAACATTTTCTGAATTCGGAAAACCCAATTAGACAAACTATAATTAATTCACGTTTTAATATGTGTTAAATGGAGTAAATACTTGATGTCTTGTAAATGATGTTTCTGTGGTTCAATTCAGAAATGTGTCGACAGTACGACCGTTCGATTGTCGCTCCGGTTTTCTAGTGACCTTGTATTGGACGAACTAAACATTTCTTCAGTTACGTTAAAATGGGAATATCGTGTCGGTTACAAAGACAACATTCATTATCTTTAGGTGTTTAAACAAAACATCATTGAAACAAAATGTAAAAGTAAATACTCTGGAAGAGCAAATAATTGTTATTTTTCTGAAACAAGAACTTGCGCACATCTAGAATGTACATAAATATATGTATATATGTGTGAGCTATCATTAGCTCACGTTTTGAATTGCAATGAAAATAATTCACACTTCACACCCATTTCCGTATTTTTACGCATTGCGTAATAAACTCGTGTAAATAGCCACTAGGTATCGAGTGTAGCCGTGACAATAATATTCAATATTGTAATGATGGAACGCTAATAAATATAATGATCACGTAATTGTAATCGTGTTCTCAAATCAAGTCAACTAATTTATTTGGATCTTTATAGAGACATATATTTTGGTTTGGAATGTACCTGTGGATACGCTTCCTGGGGTCTTTATGAGGTCTTTATGAGCTTCATACATAAGCTAGAGGGGCATGCATTCCTGTTGTGTTCAGCCTACCGACTAACGAGTAGCTTTATACGTAAGAGCTAGAGGGGCATCCATTCCTGCTGTGTTCAGCATACCGTCAAACGAGTGTGCTAGTCAGTGTGTTAGCTTTGAGCTGGAGAGACAGGTATTCGTGTGGTCAACACCTAAACAAGAGTTAATGTGCATTTCGTCCAGTTTTTTTTAACTCCTTCCTTCCAGAAGTTACATTCACGTTTCTCACTGCAGTGTTTGGTTCATCGTGTCACGTAAATTATCAAATGGTAATGACCAACTAGTTGGTAGCTTGACAATGACGAAGTAGCAGAATTGGAAACTGACAACTTCATCGTCAAAGTTCCTTCATTCCTACTAACAATTAGTTTTGAGTCTCAAAAACAAAATAAGAGTTAACATGTATGTCTTATGCCACGTATATCATCAAATGGATATGCGTGACAAGTTGGCAATGTTTACCATTTAAATTCCCTCTCTGTGAATACCAACTACTGATAATACCTCAACAACATCTGATATTCAACTACTCGAGAAAGTGACAACTTTGGAACATCAAAGAAAGTTCCTTGTTTCGTACTGCAATTAGTTTAGTGTCCTGGTCAGTGCCCAATGTTGGCCTGTTGTTTAAGCCCTTCCTTCAGTAATTTACAAAACATCAAACACTTGACCTTTATCAACATTTATCACTCATTTATAACAGTGCATATCTACGAACAAACGACCATGTCAGATAAACCAACTGACGATAACCAACTAGTTGGTAAAGTGAATCAGTTGGCTAGAATGAAAGAACAGTTAACGTGTCTGTCTTTATTATTAAACAAATTTAGAAAAGAAAGAACAGTTAACGCGTCTGTCTTTATTATTGAGCAAATTTAGATCAGAAAGAACAGTTAACGTGTCTGGCATCTTGTATTTAGTGAAGTGTGTGAAATTAATTTTGTCCAGTTCAAGTCCTTCCTTCCATATTTTTTAACTTCTGTCAGCGGATGTCGATGTATTCCCTTTAATTGACATTTGACATCTGACATTTGTCACGACATTTAAAAAATACATTCTACACGTCTGAGATTCTGCACCATGTCAGATAGCCCAACAGGTAATGATGACCAACTAGTTGGTAAAGTGGATCAGCTGGCAACAGTGACAGCGACATAACAACTGAGAGGTATTTGTCATTATCTTTTGAATTGAAGTGTAATTGTCAAGTACCGAGTGGAAAGAATAAAAGAACTGAACTGTCTTTATAATTTCGAAAAAGTGATAATTAGTTCCTCAGCGTTGTTCAAATTTCTAAAGTACTGTCTGAGTTTTCATTACAAAATTAGGTATTTGTTTTTGACATTCGACTACATTTGTCACTAATATTAGTATTTACCTAAGTATATTAATCGCGTTTTTCAACACAACCAACTGGATGGTGAAGTGCATCAGCTGGAAACAGAGCAACGCTGGAACAACTGCGATGTGTTTCAATTCCTGGGTCACCTGTTCAGATGACACGAGGCGATAAAATACGTCAGTCAATAGCGTGAGAACGGGAAATTGATCCAGTA
This sequence comes from Heteromurus nitidus, assembly GCA_034687055.1. Taxonomy (NCBI): domain Eukaryota; kingdom Metazoa; phylum Arthropoda; class Collembola; order Entomobryomorpha; family Entomobryidae; genus Heteromurus; species Heteromurus nitidus. The sequence continues at coordinate 1,120 of JAQFZW010003875.1, read as the reverse complement.
AGTTTTGCCGAGAAGCAGAGGTAAGCATCCGAGAAAACAAAACAAGCAATAGCAGAAAAACGTTAAAGTGATCCTCTTGCTAGTGAGGAAATACAACGACAAAAAACAGCGAAGATATTGTAAACTATAACACAAAAACTGGCAAGACTTCCAAAATTATAACATTAAATAGTAAAATATAAATTGATTTTATAATTTTTTACGCTTTGTATGTTATAAGAATATCACTGCAGCAGAAAACGACGTCTCAAGACTCAAGAGGCCTATTTAAGAACTCGAAAATGTTACACTTTCCGAAAACTGGGAATCTGAGCATTGTGGTAAATCTAGCCTCATTTTTTGTCCACCTTGTTGGAAAAAGTCACCTCATTTTTTCCAAATTGTTGGAAAACGCTTATTACCTCTATATTTATATAGAGGTATTAGTTTTACGATGTAGGTGTGAGGTTAATGTTAGTTCAATGTTTCTAAAGTTCCTAAAGTTTACTTGTATAAATACAGCACAACTCTGTCTGCCTATCAATTCTATGTTCCATTTTTTCAGTCATTCCTTCCAGTTTTGTTTACCTTTTTACTACATTAACATAAGAACTGTTAACTTGTCGCGCATCTTGTATTTCGTGAAGTGTGTCAAATTAATGTTGTCCAGTTGTTCAAGTGCTTCTTCCATCCATATTCTTTTAACTTCTGTCAGCGGATGTAAGTATAGGTAGAAATGGGGCAACTCAGCCGTTTTCGAACTCCTCCATCGCCTCCAAGCCTCCTCCAGGCCTCCAGCCTACATCCCCACTCCCTCCCATTCCCTCCAACCCCTCCCCGACCAGTTTTGAAAAACACGAGCATGTTTCTCGCTGTGTGCCAAGATATATTTTTATCTGTACATGAGCAGAAACCAAGAGCATTTTCCTTTGTTCTCTCTATACCACATACGCTGTATGAGGTATAGAGAGAGGGGGTGAATTGCTACACTGCAGTGCTACTACGGTGTTTACATGAGAGCCATAACCTCACCCAACAAATCAGGATTCTCCAGCTCCAGGCTGTAATGCTCCAGGCTCTAAAAACCCAAGCCAAGCCATTTCTTCCTCTTTTCTTTCTTTCTTTCACATTCACTCGAGCA
>JAQFZW010003874.1:0-11692 GCA_034687055.1 Heteromurus nitidus | reverse complement strand
CAGCAAGTGTGGATGTGTGAAGAATTGAGCAGCAAGTGTGGATGTGTGAAGGGAAAATCATAATAAAAGACAGCTGAGGTCTCCAAGACCCAGGTAGACTTCTCGTTTATATTTAAGATTATGTGAGCACCTACATCTCTCTAGGCAAACTCTCTATAATCAAGATCCTTTCTCACAAAAAGTTACACATCTTCCCCTTTACATGAGAATGTATTGTACAGCGAAGTCAACAACAACAAATGAAGATATGCCTTGTTTTGTGGAAATGAACCATTATGCGCCTGTGTGAATGTGAATCTGCTGTGTACATCAACTCACAAAACTCAGGTACAAAAAGTAAGAGAGACGCGTATGATGATATATTATTGCTGCATAACTAACGTGTGCATCAAGAAATGTGCTTTTAACATTTTATCACAAAAGTTACGACGTTACTGCATTTAATTATCAAATGTACTTGAAGAGATTGTACATGCGAGATATATTGCGTTTTGGATCATTGATGAATGATGGTAGAATTTAAAGGTTTGCGTGGGGGTGCACACTTGCACATTGCACAAAATGTTCTCTTGTAGATATCTACTCATCGCTTCACCTGCCGTTCTTACAGAGTAAAAAGAGTTAATAAAGTTTTGTTTTTGTATGACGAATGCAACATGACTATAAGGGACAGAAAACTGTTTCATGCAATCCACATAAACATTTTCTTTGTAGGTTTGTATGACAAAAGTTAATGCACGTAGTAGAGTACACAAACGTAACGAACTTGTAATAAGTTCGTTTGCAGTCTATTGTTTGATTCTAAAAGCGTTTGTCGCTCGCAAGCACAACCCAAGATCGCTATACACTTTGTCTTCTTCAACGCGACGCGAGTGATACACTTGGCGAAATACAGAATAACGTGATTTGCGCCTCTAATTAGCTTCACTGACATGCAAATCCCTGTTTTCTTGCATGTTCTCGTATTGTTGACTGTGTTCTTGCTAATGTTGCGCCGTTGTTGCCTCATTCGTCAACGGTGTGCCACAATCTCACGACGGCTACGATACACATGTAAATGTGAACAAAGGAGAAGCTAACATTACAACGCTACATGGTAAAAACACTAAGCACGCATTCAACATCCGCTTCTAATTTTTGCTTCACAATATTTATATTTCATCATCATTTTGCCAATTAGGGGATTCTCCTCGAGTCCTGTTGTCACAAGTTTCTTTGAAGTTTGCGAATAGTACTTTACGAGCATGTTTGCGTGGGTCGAATGTGGAACGACAATTTTGATTCGATTTGACTTCTGACTTGGTTGAAGGTGAATAGGGAAATCCCTCAAAGTTTCTAGTTGACACTATAATAGTCATTGTTGTTTTACATTTGCTCAGCAGTGAGATCGTACCAGTTTGGTGTATAAATTTGTGTAATTTCCTTTCATTCCGTCAGAGACTGCGCTAATCTGATTATGCATGCTTATTGCTTTCACTGGTGCTCCCACCCACACGATACATTCAGGGTCTTGTCCATATGTGAATTCCTCTGAATCATCAATTAGGCAACACGTATTTTGTCCAAGATTATGCATTCGTCTCTGCTCATAACTCTAATTCACTTCGCATATGGAACAGGGAATTCAACCAGACAAGGTCGCTTTCTCTCCTTGTCTGTGGGTGTCTCTCTCTTTCTCTTCACTATTGATGAGCTTCCGTCTCCTTGTAATATCCTTTTGCATAACAAGACAAATGGCAGAAACGAGCAGAAAAAGATGACAAGCTCCCAGATTCGTTGAATAATAAATGAAATAGAAATGCAATTAGCATGAGCCAGACTCCATCCTTGTGCGATGCAAATGTAGCTCGATTCATATGCATACATGGATTGAAAATACTTCCATAGACATTTCCATGCGATAATGGATTTTCCAGAGAGCATATTTTTGCCGACTTTCTCCATTTCCTGCCCACCATCGACACGAATTTCTAACAAATACTCGATTTCCATCCGTTTTCGTTGCAATTTGCAATGTAGCAGTGCCGTTCCCAGTTCCAGCTGAGCTCCCTTTGACCAAAATGTTTCTGAGGTCTTGCAGAAAGTATACAAATGTATCAATAATTTGTCCAGTATAGGAGTTGTAGCGTGATGTGTCCGAACATGTATATGCCTACATGCCTATAAGACATTCCATCCCGTCATCGTGTGAAAGTGTCTGGAACCTTGTCCCACTTTCGTTTGCGAAGGGCTTCTCAAGGACGTTCTCTCCGGTGAGCTGACAAGGGAAGGGTGAAGGAACATTTATTATGCAAATCATATACACAAAAACAAAACGCTAATCACGGCATGACACGCTTCAAGATGAAAGACGCTTTTACTCAACGTGACAAAATTTGTTCGCTCCAGTTATTTTGGATAAAAAAGCCTACGTTTTGAATATTCTATTTAGAATTGATTAAAGTTATTTTCGTCTCATAACTGGAAAATTCATGTGCTTGTTTCGTTTGCATCTTGATGCCGTTAAAAATACATCCATTCATTCCATATATTTGCATCTCCGCCAAAAAAAACCAGTGGAAGATAAGTTTTTTTTATTCTAGCAGACTTTTGTCCTCGTTTGTTTCTCTCGGGTTACATATCGGGTTGCATACGTTGCGGAAATATCCTCATCCCATCCAGTCCCCAATAGCCTCTCGCTTCCAATGAAATTTCGTTCCGATCGCACCCCAGAAAAACGAGTGTGCGAATTCCTGGAATATGAATGGGAGCACCACTCTCGTATTGGATATAAATTGGAAGTCAAAAGGAAAGACAATTTTTTCGTCTGAATGATGCATGATCCAGCCTTGAATGAAGTAGTAATACCGGGCTACACGAGCAAACTTTTTCCTAACATCGCATTTTACCCACAACTAATCTAACGTCACAAAATAGCATTTGAAGTTTTTACAAAGTTCTCAATCGGCTTGCAGCTATAGCACAAGTTACATGCGTTAGTACCGGAGAAAGTAATTTTTTAAATATTCATCAGCTACGAACCTGAACTGAACCATTCCTTCCATTGGGTTCATTCTGTACTTTTACGAATTAATGACAACTTTTGGCTCAATACTTTTGCTAGATCATGTTTCCAGTGGAACTACGGATCTGACTGAACTTATAAAGAATCGTTTCCGCAGTTTTCTCCACTTTCTTTATTCTCACATCCCGAAAACCTGCATCAAGCCATTGTCCTCATATCGAATTCATACATGTCATTTTCACTTATTTTGTTCAAAAGTATTTCACATATGCAAGCAACTTTAACTTGGCAGCAGAAGGGTGAAAATGTGCTACAAAAGAAGCATTGCAGTCATCATAAATAATTTTAACATAATATTAAAAGCGATATAGGGAATAAGCCTGTGTATATGGGCATTTTATTTTATTTTCGCATGTAACACGTAACAAAAAAGCATCTTTTCTCTCTATGTATCCGGTTGTGATGATGAGAGTAGGCATAACTTTGTCATGTTACACTCTTTGTGTTCTTCAGGCGAAACGCGAACCTGCTTCACCATATTTACCACAAAAGCCTGATCACATCCGTTCGTCCTCTTTTCCCTTATGAAAAAGTGGATGAGCGAGCGTGTGTGTTCTCTTCGTTCGTTCGGTTGTATTACGAGAGAGCAGGTAGAACGTATGAGTTCAGCATCTACATTTTGCACACTCTCTTGTCAATGCTAAACATATTTTTTGTCTTTTTTTGGATGTGTACGCTGAAAACGGATCTACCACACTCCGTCCCGTCCACAGCATAAATACAACAAAGAATATATCGTGTGAGATGTAACACGCAAAAACACAGCTTTTTTTAAAAGCATCTACATATATCCACTGTCATAAATTCAACTTGGTTAGGTATCGAGTTTTATTGCGACAAAGGCTGGCTGGCTCTCCTTTTATATTTCAAATTGAATTGATCTTCTCTTGCAAATGAGAAAAGCAGCGTATTTATGCACAGGCAAATCAAGTCATTACGTCACATAAAAATTCAGCAAGATGCAAACAATGCCGATTGTGAGATATTGCGCTGAGCCGCTGAATTGTTGTGTGAGGCTGGGCTTGCATGTTTTTATTTAGGGATATTGTTGTACATATGCATGTATCCGACTACACAACAAAGGGTATTGTCAAATTATGTATTTGCTTTATACAAGTTTTATTTTCCTAACGTCTCTCTCTTTCTGTGTGTGTGTGTGTAAATACGAGCTTGAATCCTGATCCTTCTTCGTTTTTTCAATATCATCCTCATTTTCCACAAAAATGTTCACGAGCGAGATACGTGAAGAGTGTCTCTGATCAAATTCAATCGAACGTCATAAGATTCCCATAATATCCTTTCAGCTTTTTCACAAGAATTTGTTTACGAAGCAGCAAAAACATGGTATAAAAGCTTTATTCTACTCTGGCTGAATCTCGCTCACTTCGTTTTTTGATGCACACATCACATCTCTCGTCACATGGAAAAAGCGAAGTTGTGTTCATGAAAATATCGGGATTTGTCAGCTTTATCTCTTTGTTGTGTTTCTCGCCTCTCTTGTACGAAACCAGCAGAACTTGTCTTTCTAATGCATTCAAATGCCTTTTATGTACATCCTCACATACAAAAGTCTTAGTCTGAGCCACCCTCCAAAAACCACTGCTCTCAACAGATTTTTACTTTTGCGAGAGTGGGGGTTTCTAGGTATACTTGTTTCACATGTGTTGTGAAGTTGTGATCGTGAGTACACTTGTACTCCAAGTCCTTCAGCATCATTCATGTCCTATCCATACTCACTTTCCGTTCCGCGTAATATATTATGTATGAGTGACACTGGTGAATTTTATTACAAAGACGATCCACACCACCACCACCATACGAGTTCTCTGCTCTGGTCCTATATTATAAGTATGTGCTCTCTCACCATAGTCTCCAATTTCATGAGAAGGCCCAACTCTCAAAAAAAATAAACTCACGTTTTATCGTGGCTACATGGCAAAGTTACACATGCAACTCTCAAACTCACTTTTACTCTGCTGATGGATTCTTCCTGAAAAAAAAACGTGGAAGAGTATATAAAATGCTGCTGGTACTTGGTTTTAGGAAAGGAGTAAACCCAAAACAGATACTTTATTGTGCTGCTCTCCATCACCACTCACACACACAACCTTAATTTCATCCGTTTTTTCTTTCTTATGCATGCACGACATACACACAAATACATAAATATACACATATTGCCTATTCCCTCACTCGAATTTTGTATTTCGTCGCATGCTCAATCCTTTCTTTTTTCACTCAACTCGACTGCTCAACCCCTACGCTATACTATTAGTCGCATATGTACATGCACACACAAGAATATATTTTTATGCATAAAATGTACACAGTTGTTCATCTTGTGTTGCTGCGCTTACAATGATGACGATGATGGTGACTGGTAACTGGTATTATTGGCTATTTTATTCCTTCTTTTTTCAGAACCAGTCTTTATTCACTCCAAATGCCTGCTTATGCTTTTAGCACTCAAAAGCTTTAATATTTATTGTACGTATCTCCCAGTCAGGCAAAGAAGCATGAGGATAGGGAAGAAACAACAGAGAGAGAGAGAGGCAGAGAGCATCAACTTCGTGATCACAACGATGGTTTTCGTGATGATATGAAATGAAAAGGATAATATGGATACTATGGATAAAAATATATGTACCTATCCAATGGCACCAGTACGGAACGTCGTCGTTGTTCTCTCTGAGTTAATATCCCTACTCTGGCTGAGCTGAGCTCTGCTAATATCGACGATGATATGGGCTCTTTTTGTGTGCCCTCTCTTCTCTCCGTGGTCTCTTCTCTCATATTGCATTATTTTGTAGCAGTGGTGCTTATTGCTCTTGTGCTGTCGTCGTAAATATGAGAATGTGAATGTGTGATATTTAGGAACGGGAAATGGACCATTCATCTCTCCTCTAAACTTCCATTCGTCTTTTCCCTGCAAGTTGTCCGCACACACACACACACAAACACATACGAAAAATATCCCCTTTTGTTTCCTCCAAAAAAATGGCAGAGATGTGATGAGATATTAAGTTACGTTTTTTTCTGTGGTTGGACACGTACATTTCGCTGTTGGAGTATGAGATATGATACACATTTTGGGGTTTGTGTGAAAAGAAAGAAAGGGGAAAAGGACAAGGTAAGGTGCCAGTGGCAGTGTGCAAGTATAAGTATTATAACGACGAGTGGAATGCAGTGTCAGGCAGCAAGGCCATTTCATCGTTTAAACCATATTTAATACGGCTCCATTCTTAACGTTTGTCCTCTTTTTTGTCAACAAAGAAGAAGTGTTATAGTTTCGCTCTGTGGGCTTTCTGTGTGGCCGTGTACTTGAGAGAAGAAGAAAATAATATATATTTGCGAGTGAGATTGAGAAGTAAAGTGGAAATGAACATTTTGCACGCGGATTAGTATACAAGCGTCTGGGTGAGTGACGAAGGTGCAGTGACATATTCTGCGATATGTGAAAAGGTTCCAGTGTTTACTCCAGCCCAGAAGACTAGAGACGTATTAAATATAAACCCTTTCTTTCCCAGGTTCCAGTCACCAATTGCTTCACGTGAGTCAGTCGTCGAGTCACTCTCTTTGTGTGAAGTGAAACAAAAGAATAATTCCAGGTGAGAAATCGTACAAAAGCTAATAATTTCCGAGTGTGTGTGTGAGAGAGCAAATTGCGATTGCGAGATCCATTTTCCTCATAGTATTCCTCTGTGATGGATATATCCGATTATATTTTTATGGATTGCACAATAGAAACAAAGTTTATAGCGCAATAGAGTCGAGATAGAGAAGATTAGCATGTTTTCCAGAGGAAATTCCAGTTGTACTTTTATAATAATGTGCGGAAGATGAGATTCTTTTGTTGAAGGTATTTTCATTTCACTTTTTTGACAACTTGCCAAAGTTTTCTGTTTTATTTACAAAACAGACGGAGAGAGAGAGTGTGTGTGTATCGTTAGGGTTATCTTGTGGAAGCGATGGATGAAAGGATTCTGCAGTGCAGAGTGCGAGTTGAGTGCAAACATAAAACATCAGAGAAGATCACATCAGTTCAGTCCGTATGTTCATTTGCTACTTCGTGCGATCCAGGTTATTTAATCCTTTTAAACTCCAGACTTGACAGAGCTTTTCCATCTCATACCCACACGATTCAAACAATTATTTCATTTCCAAAGGATTCTACAATTTGACTGAGTTTTTAAGGAAAACAGTTTACGAAATACGTACGTTTTATGGGATATAATTTCAAGGTAGAAGGTGTTAATGTGTAATCACTTAAATCTTTCTTTCCCATTTTCCCAAGCTTTATTATACGCCTTCATCTTCGAAGACTCGTAATTCCTCACTCTACCTCGTATCCAAAACCATGCAATACAATGATTACAACGATAATAGAGAGATAGATTCATCATTTTAGCAGCAAAACCCTTCACAATTTCAAAGTTTGAGCATATTACATTACAAGAGAGTTACAACACAGCACAAGCATTTATTTCTTCCCATAAATCATACTTTGGTCCTGTGCAATATGGTCGAGTGAGGACACGCACGAGTGGCACGTATTTATAAATTCCAATCTAATGCGAGTGAGACCATAACTAACAAGTTGTAAAGTTGCGTTTTAAAAGAAGGGGATAGTAAAGTAAGAAAAAGAAGGGACACTTGAAGTGGATTGGATTATATTGTTGTTGTTGTGAAGATGCACGCACAAAGTGCACAAACGTGACAGTTTTTCTCTCTCAACGACAAAACTACAACTTTACACCATACCACACAAACTCTCCATTTACATAATCTAATTGTGTAGAAGAAACAGCAAAGAGTTATAAAAAAAAGTGGACAGATTGTAGATTTTTTCTGAGATTTTTGAAAAATAAAAGGAGGATTTAAGGAAGCGCGTTGATCACACCACAAAAAAGTTAAACGTAGTAAAGTAACAATATGGCGATCGTGAGTAAAATATTGTATTTAAGTATATGGCATTCCTGTTGTTGTGAGAAAAAATCTGCAAGAGTACTTCTTCTTCACTTGCGTAGATTTATACATCATTTATCCCATTCTTGAGCTTTTATCTCGCATAAAAACAATTGGATTCTATCTCATTGTAAATCTCATCAGATATATTCGACACGCAGTTTTTCCCAAGAAACAGTGCACAATTGCTTCGCCTTGTCGTTTTCATATATGTGCAAGAAAATAGGAAAAATGATGTAAGAATGAGAAACGAGAATACTTTTAAAAAATCTCAACTCATCACAATTAAAAGTCCGTATGCACATCCGATTTCCTTTTCCGAGACATAAGCAGGCGTAGTACGTATTTTTTTGCATAATTGATAATTTACAATGAGGAATTTGCTGATAATGAAGGAGAATTTAATAAAGTCACAAGCATTGTCTGTATTTTCCAAATTAACATAAGAGAGCTACGCCTTTTTAGTCTCATTAACACCAGAGATCCGGTGCTGCAGATGACGATCGGATCGGATGGGTTTGGTTCCACTTGTTTTCCTTCGTGTGAATATCCTCTTGTTGTAAACAAATGATAAGCAAGAATTCACTTATCAAAAATTTGACAACATAAAAAAGTGTTTATCTTCCATATAGATCATAAAAGGTGATAAAAATTTGCGCATATGCCATTCCCCTCTCCAAAGTAAATATGAGCTTCTGAATTCCGTTGCGGAATAATGGTGACAGCACAATTGACAATTGTTGTGTTGAGGATGGAGAAAACACATTTTGTGTGCATTTTCTATTATCTTCCAAATACGTTTGTTTGTGTATGAATCGGTATGTTTTTTTGCTAATTCATATCCTGATTTGCATCATATTTTTCTCTCATCAAAGAGAAACTGTTTTCGCCCTTTAGGCTTGTTATGACTCTGTGGTTTGGCTTGAATTATGAATGATTTTTTATTTGCATTGATCATGCAAAATACGTCCAAAAAAATAACTGCCTCATTCAATTTCGTTCTCTCTTCACATTTCGCAGGAAACTATATGAAAATAAGTCGCAGTTTGCTTTCTGTGAAACCCTATACGAGTCTGCGTCGCTAATGAAGCGTGTAGTAGGCCAACATGCATAAACTAATTACAGCACGATGCAGAAATGTGTCGAGTGACATAGTTGGCTTAGGATCTTGTATCCTTCATTCAACGCTCCACAGCCACAGGCGACGAAGCTCTCAGAGATTTTTGTCAGGTTCACCTCACATCACCGCACCAGAGAGTTTTTTAGGTGTTCATTGCACCTTTTTCCACTATATCAATAGATAATATGTAAACAACGGGCTCAACGAGTTCGTTTGCTTTTGCACACATCTGCGATCTCTGCGTTCTCGCTCAGGCGCCTTCCACAATCCACACACACACACTTTTGTACAAAATCTGAGTTTTAGACGCTAGAATGAAATATATAAAAAACATCCGTTGGCCAAAAGCCTAGAGTTCTCCTTCTAGTTATCAGTCAAGTTACATTATTAGCACACGTCAGGGCATAAACTTTTTTCAGTAATGGAATAATAACTCAACTCATACAAAAAATATCTTAAGATCAAGTCAAGTAATATTCAACGTTTTAAAAGAACAAGCAAAACTCTGTTTACATTTGCGCAGAAACAGAAACGCTTTTGTGGACTTAACCTCTCCAAACTCCAATCGTACACGTAATTGCACACATTTTACACATGTGTAAACAGTGTGTACGGAGAAAAGCAAAAAAGCAATGTCTAAAGGGCATTTGCATCAGAGATGCTCAAAATCCAAAAATGCCAATTACCAATTACCCATTAACAATTACTTTGAGCTAACAATTGCAATTTTTTCAACAATTACAATTACTTCCTCCAGCAACAATTACAATTACCCATTAACAATTACTTTTTAAATTATGATATTTTACAATTAACAATTACAATTACCAATTGCAATTTTTTCCCAAACTTTCCCGTCAACAACACTGATTTTCTCGAAGCAACGATCTGTCAAAATTAACTTAATTTTTTCGTCCAATTCCATCGTAAATGCCGAATTTATAATTGTAAATACTGATTAAAGTACAGAAATAGTCAAAAAGAAACTCAAATTATCATTGATTTAGAGTGGAATGCCTTTTACTATGATGATATATGACTTAATTGTGAAGCACTATTGTGCCTCTCGAGTTCGGAACAATTAACAATTACAATTGCAATTACCAATTTTTTGTCAATTACAATTACGCAATTACAATTACTTCCATATTTTAGTCCTACAATTAACAATTACAATTAGTAATTGTAATTGTAGTTGTTAATTGTTAATTGCAATTGGTAATTGCTGATCATCTCTGGTTTTTACATGATGCTCTTTGTGCAGGCTCGCATGATCATGAAGAATGAGCTCATCAAAAAGATTGCATAAAGCGGGCTGTAAATTGATGTTGCTGACAATATGAAGTCATTAGCTGCAGCTGTCACAATGCCCGGGACAGAATCATACCACTCCCGAGGCAACAATTGTGAGCCCCAGTACCTCGCACTGTGTCGACTTTCCAAGTGCATTCCCAACGGAAGGAACGGTTGAATAAAAGAAAATATTGCACCGACTCTAATCAGATGTCCATGTGCCTCTTCAATCGACATCCGAGAACCTTCATCGTCCCAACTGCCAAATTTCCCTGCAAATCAATCAATCATATTTAAATCAAAATTTTAAGCTTTTACTAATTTTTACTTTCACCAACTAAATTAAACAGTTTTGTGACTATTTGAGTTGAGAACTTGAGATCTACTCACGATGCCAATTTCGTCTTGTGGCTACCATCATATTAAAGATTTCAGCTGTGGCTTCAACATCCACGGCCACGTTCCAGAATATCACACACGCAATTATCCGAGTTAAAGTATGCATCCAAAATTCTAGGAACTCTTTGTCTCCAACGGAGTTCGGCGTTATCCTCCGAGATATTAGGAGTAAATACACACTATCCATGGTCAAGCCTATTAATCGCAGACGCCAAAGTAGCGTAACAATTTTGCTTCGAGCAACGACCAATTTTCCTTTGGAGTAGTCGAATTTGATGGGCAAGCATAGCATTGCGAATGCGAAATGAACCATTCGGACGAACCATTTTTCCCATGAAATTAAATCCACCTTGGATGACGTCTCCTTGTTCATATTAGACCTCTTTAATGGTTCCTCCAAGTCTTTAGGATGAACAGCAATCTTGTGTACGTAGATCGAACTCATTTCAAAAGAAGGAATTCTTTGGTTTCATCAGCAAACTATTGGATCTTCGAGTACGCAATGCGGTGGTCAGAAACTGAACTTATACTCCAAACTTCGAAACATTTTATCGAACCTTTGGTTTGGTCTTACATAAAATTGCTGGCTTTACCTAACTTCTTTCCATCCTTGCGAAATCCAAAAGGAGGCGTTTTCGAAGCTAAATATTTTAAAACTACATCTTCATACATATGCTAACCCAAAAGTTTTGTCCAGCGTCAAACTCCATAAGCAAAACTCAGTGTGTATGTATAAACTCTGCGTGCATCTTAATACGCGTCCCCATTCGTTAGCAGGGTTTCACTTGCCACACACTGCCGCGAGTTACAAAAACATAAACAACACAATACCACATGCACAGCAGTCGGTC
>JAQFZW010003873.1:0-11693 GCA_034687055.1 Heteromurus nitidus | reverse complement strand
GAAGGGAAAATCATAATAAAAGACAGCTGACCTCTCCAAGATCAGCCAGGTAGAAAGCCCTTTTATATTTAAGATATTTATTTACCAGGAAATGTAGGTAGTCTTTGTCAGCAAACATAATTCTTAAATTACATTTTGTGAAATCGGGTGGAACGCACTTTCCAAACCTTCTTATTGTTATTGCATTAACCATTTTTGGCTACAATCGTACAAAATTGTCAAGCATGCAGCCACTTTCATACTTACACATCACAAAGATTCATATATAGTCCCTATTTACGTCAGAGTAAAATCATTCTAAAAATCTTCATCCATTTCTTCATCTTCATAGCAAAAAGTAGTCGACCGGAATAGCTTTATCCAAGCTCGTGATTGTGAATACGTATACATCAAGTCTTAGTTCTGTAGCTTATATTTTCAGCTTCCATATATTTGTTACCCAAAATCTTTTAAGTTATAATATCCTTCCATATCTTTCTAGTAATATGTTTCATATTTTTCTATTTTTGGCATTTTCATTGGGTAATCCTATTTACCAAAATAAACATCATACTTCCATATTTAATTATATTATAATTCTCCGAATAAGGCCACCAATTATCGAACAAGTTAGCACATTGTAGATATTTAGTACACTAATCGATGATATACTCCTCAGAACACTTTGATCACTACTATTTTCTTTCGTTCTGCGCTCATTAACGTTTTTGGCATTTTCATGTAAACTCTTCGTTCCTTCTCCAGACATGCCTGATCTGCTCGCGAAGCGGAGAGTATTGTCACCTACTTCTTCAACTGGACTTTGGTCAAGTTGATAAATATCTGACAAGACAAACATCACAAATCACAAAACATAAAAAAAATTGCGAGGAAAATCCCAATTGCGTCACAATAATCAATAAAATACTGTTTGCACTCAGCTACCTTTTTCCGTTGATTGCTTCAATCTTTCCAGTTTTTCTTTGACTGCGGTAAACGTTGTACTAGGCACTTCCAGTATCTAAGAAATTATGGAAAACAGTCACGAGTCAAAACCAATGTTGTAATACACAACAAAAACTAATTGCTTAAATCTTCACTCTCAGACGAAGTGTGTAATATATAATCATATATGAAGTTATATGCGTTGGTTTTATACATTTTCAAACCAAGCCAGAGGAACCACTCTCTCGGTCATGTTCTCGAAATACGTCACAGACGGAATAGGACGCATTTTTGCATTGAGTTGAAACCTCCTTACAGCATACAACGGCGTTCCTGTAATCTTTTTTTCATGGAAAAAATTCCGGAATCAGCGAAAAATGAAGGGGTTGATTATATTTTTTATATAAAATAGCCTCATGGCAAACTTACGGGTTCAATCATCACTTCACTCTCGTGTAGCGACTTGTTAGGCATGACTCCCTTGACGTTCTTCAGCAGTCTTGGATTTGCATGGAGAAAATGAGGAAAAGAGCCGACGAGAGGAGCACCTAAAAAGCAATTTATATATTGAACGTCACCAATAGCCATATTTCACTTTTTTTCGTTGCACAACAAAAACAAGTTTTTTCCTTGTTCATGGTTCGTGACGGGACTCGTCATTCCTCCATACAAGAAAAAACTGTTTTATTTTGGGTACCTTTCGAGCATCCAGCGTAGTCAATTAAGCCATAATCAAGACACTGTGGGTTCGAGTTATTAGCAAAGTTGAAGCAATAGCAAGCTGTCTCAGAGTCATCCAAACTGTTCGAGAACTGCTCGAGGGGAAACTTGAAGACGAAGACTGGAATTCCCCTGAATACATCCTCCTGCACAAATTCCAGTCGCATTGTGCGACAATTTTCTGGAATAAATACGTCCAGGATGGTTTCCTTTGAGATGTGCTTGGGAAAGGTGAACATGTCCAGGTAGCCGCGAACGTTGTCACATTTTGTATGTTCTTGCCAAAAGCCGAGATTCTCATAACCGTTGTAAGACAAAATTCGTCCAAATGGGGTTGTCTTTGTCGACTCAACTATATACTGAGACGTTGTAGTTGCATTTTTCTGCAAATAACAAAGAGTTGCGAACGTGTCATACATTTTCCCACAATCTTGGTTCATTAATCACGTATTTATGCAGCTAGCATTTTCGCAATAAAATTGATTTAAGAACGAACATTCTTGTAAAATGCAAATTTCCCGTTTGCCAATTCAGGATATTTCTCTTCAGTTTGTCCTTGAGAGACATCATCCAGAATGTCTGTGTATATCGACACGTTGTAGCCGTAGAATGTGCTGTCACCGAAGTTGACTTCTCGATAGAGCTTCTCTCCGGCTTCGACCACTTCGTCGACGAGAATATTATTGAAATTTTTGGGCAAACCTAACCTTGCAAGACCGTCGGCCAATGTCTAGAGTTGACGTAATAAAATAACAATTTTTATGTGCACGTGCACCTGCATAGGCATATTCGCAGAGCTGTTTGGATTTCACGAAAATAAATATTGGACAATCATTTTAATGAGTGAGCTGACCACAAATGGTAGATTAATAACGTTGTAGCGCGTCTTATTCTCATCCAGACCTTCCCCTGTCAGCTCAGGGATGAAATGCATGCTCCAGTTAATCTCATACTGAAGTGTGCTCTCATTCAACCGAGACAAATTTTGCTTCACACGTTTCTCCCTGAGAAAATTCAGCAATCAAAGTCACTCGACTCTTTCTTGCGGCATACAGTTATCAAATACACTTTGTACCTGTAAGTAAACGGTCCAACTTCCTCTAATTGAGGCACCTCTCCTCTCTGAAACTCTTCCGGGTTCGTGATTCCAAAAACATAGTATCTCACCAGAGTGGATTCCAGCACATTTCCTAATTTCTCTGGCTGCCATTCTTCAATCTTAATTTTCAGGAAAAAAATGTTTTTCATAATTCGTTTACTTTTGCAAATATTTATACAAACCGGCAACATTTTCACATCAATTTACAAGAGTTTGCATTCGATATATGGAATGGATGTTACCTGTTGTGTCCATCCAGAAGCTCCGCTGAAAAGTGTGAAAATATGTAGAACTCCAAGTAGCCCTGTGAGAAATCCTAATTTCCTCTGGAGAGCGGTATGCATATTGTATCGTATTCGTATTGAGGAAATGATCAGAACTGGAGTATATCCCTCTTTTGTTTCAACAACTGTCGAGCCGATGTCTTTGTTGCCCGCTAAATCGAAGATGGAGATGGCTGTCGTGTCGTGAGAGAAAAATTCTGTGAAGCTTCTTCATGTACAAAATCTACATAGTCTTTTCTCTGCACGCCATCAGGACGGATGATCGGATTATGGAGCACTTGCCTCACAACATCTAACGAACAACTGCTTCCTTTTTTTCCAACAGTTCAAGTTCAGGAATGCATTTCGATGGCCTTTCTGATAGACACATTTACAAATCTTGTTTGCATTTTTTATTTCATAAAATTTGTATGTGCGGACACAACACGAAAGCACATATATTTTATCTTTGGATGAAAAAAATGATGAAGAGGAACCTATGCATTTTACAATGATTGGGGAAAACACATCATGCCGAGTATGCATGCAACTTTGTGTAATAAAAAAAGAGTATATATGTACATATCAATTAGAGGCAAAGGACAGGTCTTATAAAAAGTTATACTGGACAGTATTTTCAGTGTTTTTTGAAGGAGCCACCAGCTGGACTGACGCAGGTACAAAAAAAACCTGTTTGGGCAGTCGAAGTCATAAAAGGCTGGGCTGATGGGCCACCTCAAATAATATAATGATAATTCAATAGATACACAATTTTCCACTATATTCATTTCATGAAAATAAAAGACATATGCCGATAGCTTTTCTTGCAGTTGCAGGGTTGCTTCCCCTTAGTCTTCGTTAGTTCTTTATTGATGGAATGGTTGATCTGATTTGAACTTTTCATGATTTTTTTGCACACGAAAGATAGCGAGAGAAGTGGAACTGTGGAACGGTTTGTCAATAAAAAAAATATATGTTGCATGAGATGCCGATGTCGAGTTGAGAGAGAGGTGTTAGCCAAAACGTTCTAGATATAATAATCAGCAGTTGGTGCGGACCAAATGATGGGGACTGTTGGGTTGAATACCTTGTAGCACTTCATCATATAATATTCTTGTCTTTGATATGAAGCCCATGGTTGAGTTGAAACGAAAGGTACCTTTTGTGGGACTGGAGAAGATCATTTATCAAAGGGTTAGTAAGTATGTATATATGCACGAAAGTAATTATCTCCCCTTGTGTGGGTATCTATCTATATATGTACATGTAGACATATATGTATATTATTTTTATGTTCAAACGTGGTTCAAAATTGTGATACTGTACTGAGTAACCAACAATTCCACACAGGTTATGCGAAGTAGAGCAGACATCTCGTTATATTTAGCAAGGAGGGTTCCATGTTCCATTTCATGTAGACCAGAACCACTTCAAATGATTGATGGGTGAAGGGCCATAATATGTAGAGAATTCATGACTAAATTTTTGTCGAACCCTCATAAAAATATTTTATATCGTAAATAGATCGAATAGTCGTATCTGGTATTACAGGACTGGCTTATTCACAATAAGCAAAGTTAATTGTGTGGAAGGCATGTTTTAATTTAGATGCTTCCTATTAGTGGTAGTGGTAACTCAAAGCCTCCACTGATCAACACTGTTTCCGACAAAAATATCAAGGGCCAATGGAATACTATAATTTATGATGATAGAAGTCGCATGATCAGAGAATGTGAAAAATGCAAGAGGCAAAAGTACCTCGTGAGATTTTTTGAGTGCTAATGTTCACATGCATCATTCAAAATGCATTTTTCAAATTGACATTTTCGTTACTAATGCTTCGATCAAACTTTCAACGAATCTTTGCTTTAATATATGCACAAAACACTTTAAAATATTGTAATCGGCTGCATAAACAAGCAGCTATGTTTTACCACTGTCAAGTGTAAAAACCACCTTCTGTTGAGTCCTAAAAATTGCACGAATACAAATGTGAATAAATGAAACAAGTGTCAAATAATTTTACATGCCGAATACATGAAAGCATGGTCGATTTTAAAAAATCATGAAAGGCTGGACACAAGATATTCTTATTCTTATAATGCTTCCTAAACATTTCGAAGGACTGCCTTTCGTGGCGCGCTGCTTGTGACGGCAATGACGATTTAAATAATATATCGCGTCATATAAAACTCACAAAAATATCAAGTCAAAATTACATGATTTTACTTTATTTCATATCTGTGCTTCATACTTCTGAGGACTACTCCACGACAAACGCGAGTAGCAAATTGTAACCATAATTAGTGCGGCTGAGTGAATAATTACAAATAACAGGCAATTGGAAATTGCAATGGCAGCATTACTCAATATTCAGAAGAAGAAAAACTTACCAACGAGGAGGAATTAAAGATAAAATGCTAACTTAAATTTGTGTGTCCGCTTACATGTCGAACCTTAACGAATTATACATTGAAAAACATTACTCGAAGAGAGAGCGAAGATGTGACACATCGTGTGAAGAAGAGGACCCCATATTCTTTGCACAAAAATCACAAAAACTGGGTGTGACGGTGTGAGACGCAGGAGGGAAAGTAAACCCTCGTGGAAATTCTTAGGTGATTCGCCGCAGTGTATTAACAAGACAACATTTTGATATCCTGAAAATCTAAATCTAGCTACACAGTACATATAAGCTTTAAGCAATAACAAAAGACAAAACGGAGATTGAAGAAAAGAAACGCATAATCTTATTCTGACAGATAATTGTGCGTTGATCATCAAGTCACACACCTATTTCCAAAATACTAGCTAAAAATTTATACTCCATCTCGAATCAGTTCGTTCAAATTTATGTAATTTTCCATATTTCACAAAGCTTTCTCTTTCATCTTGTGGATCTCATAATTCAACAGATTTAAACCTAAATCATATATACCCAAATTTGATAATTTTGTGTATCTTAATTAAATTGCATGTAATGTAACAGCAACACATTAAATTACACAAGAAAAAGTTGCACTCTGCACACATTACCATTCTAAAATGTTTTAATTCTATAACTTTGTTCCACTTTCCATTCAAAATATTTTTAATCAATATTTTACAAAAAGTTCCTATTTACAATAATACAAATTATATCACTGGAAAATCAGAACAGTGACTGACTTCCCATTTGTTATTACATCTCTTCATCTCATCGAGGATAATATTGTCTTTGGCATGCCCGTTTATGGAGGCACTCATTTTTTATTTACAAACCCATAATTCTATGCTGACTCATAAGGATTCCGACAGAGGTGAGTGTCGTGAAGAGCCAACTGACTGCATCATACTTGGAAGACTTTCCAGCTCCACTACTTCCCGGCTTTTGTCTTCCATGAGATCCATGAACGTGACCTTTGTGGTCTTGATGATCATGGTGCTTGTGATCATGGTGGTCGTGATCATCACTTCCTGGCTCCGCTTCTGACTCTGGCTCGGGCTCTGACGAAGGCGAAGAGTTCTTCGCAATTTTGTTCGTGCCTGGAGCCGGCTGATCCTGAGGATAGTCTTCAACATCTGAACCATATAAAACAAAGGGGAACATTTTAGCACATTTTATTTTTTAAAGTCAATGTCAATAATATGCACTATTTAAAATACATATAAACAAATCATTAGTCACTTTATAGCGTTGCCTCTCAATCATAATTACCCATCATCGCAAACTTTTTTTTTAAATCTTTGTGCAATATTGCGTGTGTCTATTGTGTCTTCAGAATGTCTCCGCAGATTGCATCACAATATTAAGAGCCACGTTACATAACTAACCTTAGCTATTCATTTTCATTTTTGTGATGCGAAATGTCAAGGTGCAACTTACGAAAACATTATTTGAATTCAAGGTGCAAAGTCGTTACAGAGCATTGCATAAATTGGCATTGTGTTTGTAAGTGAAAATGAATGGAAAAAAATCTTCGAAACATGTTGGTTGGATTGGAATAGAGTGTATAGAGGAGGACTACACCATTTGGCGGATTGCTCAATACAAATTTTCTACGCGTTGAGGCAAAACATGTCAAAATTACTATCAAGTTCAATAATAAAATTCAAAAAATTATATTATGTGCATATACATACACTCTCAACACCCAAATGGTGCAGGAAAAAAACCAGTTGGGTTGCTTTCATCTTTGTGGTGTATAGCAATCAACTTACTTGCAAGTAATCTTGAGAAAAATCAGAATTGCCCAGCGTCATATTGCACTTGCACATGTGGCGTTATGAGAAACATCGAAAAGGCGCAATATTACATAAAAATCATACATACAAAAGTTGCAGTTTTGCGTTGTACGAGTGTACAATATTGCCTCCAAAATACTGGTCATTACTGAACACACATGTGTCTTTAGAAGTAATTAAGTTTTTTTGGGGTGTGCTCATCAACAAGAAAATGTTCGCGAGCTCAATTAACCCTGAAATCAGTTGAATTGGTTTGGTCTTTGAGGAAAATGCGGCCACGACGGTAAATAGAGGGAATCAGTAAAAATTGACAGAGATATAATTCGCGTTTTGTCTAGACTTGTCGGTGCTAAACTGAAAATTGTTTCAATTTCAAATGCCGAATGACGTCACTTGTCTAAAGTACATGTCATTCAAAATGTCTGAGTGCGTGCTACATATTTACAATATTTCGCAATATATTTTTTTGTTTCAATCTTACCGTCAGTATCCTGTGGAGTCTCATTGATAAGCTTCATCTCCTCTTTGACCTTTTCAACAACGCTCTCTGGAATGATCATGGACTAGAAAAAAACAGACAGATTTGTAGTGAAACCGCATTATTAGCAGATATATTCTTTCCGTAAATTGGTTGTAATCAACGAAGAATAAAAAGGGATTGCAACATGCATATACTAATTTGCTCCGAAACATCTCTCTCATAAGGCCCAAGATTTCATTGTAATTCTACGCTTAGAAAATCAAGTGGAACAAAGAAACACGGAGTACAGAGTCCACAAAATGGCAAAACCACACAAAGAACCACCGCCGAGGAAGTTGTTTTTTCTTGAAGAAATGTGCGCACCACAGGGAAAGTCCCAAAGAATGGCATCATTTCTCCTATCACCACTATCATCCTTTCCATTTCATTAAACTCTCATGATTCACTCCTTTTGTCTGGAGACAAACGTGCACCAGAGACTCCGAGAGGACCGGAGACTACATGTGCGAATGTATAGAGACTTTTTTCCGTGACACATAGTCTGACCTACTTACCCGATAAGTATTGAAGACAGGGAAGATCATGAAAGAAGTGTTTTTGAAATACTCGACATTGTGGAGCGGTCTCAGTTTGATGTTAAACTGGAACCTCCTCGTGGCTGCCAAGATTTTCCCAGTTTTCTGAAAGTGACAAAATACACGCACACATACAAAATTTCTGGCTAGAGAGAAGTAAGGAAAAATTTAATTACACCAGGAGACTATCAACTATGATTAGGGGCTATAATTGAATTAAATCTTCTGATTCCATTTTCTTCCTTTCTCCAACTATTTCTGCAAATGTTGCAAAAGAAATTTCTCTCTCCTTTTGCTCTGCCGAGTCGGTAATTCCGTTATACTTACTGGCTCAATTAGGAACTCCGTTTCATGCTTGTCCTTGTCCGGCTTTAGTCCAACAACTTTGCTTTGGTACTCCTCGTCCGCGTACAGAAAGTGTGGGTATGAAATGAGGAGAGGAGATTCTGGAGAGAAAAAATGGAGAAAATAAGCTTAAGTAATTTTGTTTCGTGGAGCTTCGAAATAGCTTAAAAATTGTATCATTTTCTGCCAGTCGCGCTGAAACGAGATCAACAAAAAAATTGTCGCATTTTCGTGAAGAACACTTGCTTAAATGCATATAAACCCTATCTCCAGACCAGACTTCTTTCACCACATAATTTTTTTGTTTATTAACATAACCACATCATAATCATTTCTCAGTAGCAAAGTCATGATCATGAGACATGAACTTCAGAGAAGGGGAAAAAATCATGTTTGTATCTTTTTTTACTGAGGGAGTGTGTCTAGTTATGCAACAGGCATAAAATAAACAAGAAAAAATTTATTGCGTTAATCAATCGTGTTATTGGCGAGTTGTCCCACTGTCAACTTTACACCGCCATTATGGGCTGAGAGGGAGGGACAGTAATTGAGTAAAGCACATTTAAACGAGATTCCTAATTGGGATGGGATGAAATGTTCAATTGAGAATTGTATATTTAGTAACTTTTATTGATTTCGTTTTGATTTTATGAATAGAGGATCTAT
Source organism: Heteromurus nitidus (assembly GCA_034687055.1). Taxonomy (NCBI): domain Eukaryota; kingdom Metazoa; phylum Arthropoda; class Collembola; order Entomobryomorpha; family Entomobryidae; genus Heteromurus; species Heteromurus nitidus. The sequence continues at coordinate 2,396 of JAQFZW010003873.1, read as the reverse complement.
GGACACACGCATACAAGAATAGTGTTTGGCTACTTGCATGGGTCACTGACTCATCGCCATTATTTCAGTGTGTAAAATGTGCGTTTAAATGATATGTAAGAGATATATATGAACATATACACACCAAAAAGTATTTAATTGATTGTGCGTGGAGCAACAATAGTGTACCAGCATGCAAATAAGTATATGCATCTAAGCATACTGAAATTTGGTTGGAAAGGATGTGGGATTGTATTTTTGCATCTCTTCGCAATATTCACGTTTTGCCAGGTTTGACTTTTGACTTTGACTGTTTTGTTTGGGATAGCTGCTCGGAACGCATTTCGTTTAGCCTTTTGCTTTGTCAGAAGAAGGCTTTTAGATGTTTTGTACGTATTCTTATTTTTGAGTCACCTTGATTTGATAATTCCCCTTTTAGCAGTTATTACAACAGTAATATCGATGCAGTTTGGCAACGTACATAATTACTCCTCTTTTCTTCCATTCATGATTCACGTTTTTGGTAACAAGGCGAAAAGGGGACGTGTATGGTTGGTGTGCATGTGTATACTATTCGTACACACTTTAACGCTTCCACTGACCAAATGAATGTAATGGTCATTTAATTCTAGGTAAAAGGGCAAATGTTCTTATAACCCTATTGTTCTTTCTAACCTTTCAATCCAACACTCAAGTCAAGAGCCCACATTGAAATTTGTCTCAAATGAGCATACAGTTGCAAAGTGTCAAACTAGAAAAGTAATACTCCATGACATAAAGTGTTGCACGTAGCCAGTTCAAGACTCAAGACTAATTATATTTTTTTAAAGACAAAAAATGCACTTCTGCGTGTAATTCAAAAAAATTGAGACAAATCACGGAAAGGCCTTCTGAGGTCACTCAAATTCACTCTCATGAGAGAGTGAGTGAGAGATGCATTCCAAAAAAATACGTCACATATTGCCACACACACACATTTCGCACGCGTTGCAATTCTTCTTTTGAACAATCTACAGAGAGAGAGAAGGTGGCTGCAAGGTGCTCTCGCATCCTGCACACTATCAAAAAACTTGTTAAATGTGTTTTATTGCTTTCGAGTTCACGTCCACTCAACTCAACCTTGCCTTGTCTGCAAGGGGACTGCGGGATTACGCAACAAAAACAGTGTACTTTTTTGCACTGTACCAAAATGTTTTGTTTACATATTTGTACTTCGTATATAAATTTATGAATTTAAAATAACCACATCACAGATCGCAAAATGACCATGTCAGCATGTCATCATTCAAAAACTTTTTTTTATCGTCTTGTGCTCTGTTTGCTGTTCGTATTAATCCCAAGAAAAAAATTCTCAAGACTAGACATTTATATTGTGTGGTCATTTTTTGTTCGCATATATCGTCGGATTGACTGTGGACTATGACTATATGGACTTTGCTCGTAAACGTCAGAAATGTGCATCATGCATAAACGATTTTCTGCGTTGGCTCGAGGCACGGGATTAACCTTCACATTTCGTAATCCTTCTCCACCGTTTTGATGTGGCACATAAATCGTCATTATTATTTTTTCCTTGGCTAATTACGTAAAGGTCACGTTGTGTGTTGGAGCATGATGATGTTCATATATCATAACTACATTTTAATCAGACATCAAAACGCCACAGACTCAGACGCCCATTTTTTTCATTTACTCAGCCACTCCCAATCATCAAACTTCTCGGATGGATTATCCCATTTAATTAATTACTGGCAATTGGAATAATACACGGAAGTATAGAATGATGATGATGATGATGATGGCAAATGATGGCGATAGGATTTCTCGGATAGATGGTTCAACTAATTAGTACCTTGTTTACAGGAAGCATAGTCAATGAATCCCTTCTTCAAACAACCATCCAAAGGATTTTCCGATGGGACAATTGGCTTGGAGCAGAAGCACTGCAGTTCCTTGTTCACTCGAGGATCCTCAAGCATTTCCTTCGTGAAGGAGAACCTCTCCACTGGAATTCCTTTGTACATCTTGTGCCCCTTAAATTTGAGGAAGACAGTGCGGCACAACTCGGGATAAAATATTTTCAGAGTCGAGTTCTCTGTTACTCCCGGTCTGAAAAAGTAGCCATCCGTCCCTTCAATTTTGTTGCAAGAGTCTCCCCGCCAGAACTCCAACTCGGACTTTCCATTGAATGTGAGGATGTCTCCAATTCTTGGGCCGGAGGAGCGGACAGTGTATGTCCCCTCTTGGGTTCCATTTTTCTAAAAAAACAAAGGAAAATTTAGGGGAAAGGGGAAGACGTATTAAATGTATACAGGCGTAATGGAGTTTAAAAAAATATATATATCGCCTATGATATGCATAAACGCCGTAAGTGCATTTTCACATACGGACATAAGACTCCTAATCGAAAAAGGCGT
>JAQFZW010003872.1:0-11697 GCA_034687055.1 Heteromurus nitidus | reverse complement strand
TCTCCCAATCCTTCTCCCACTCCCAAAGATTAAAAAAATCATCTCCCAATCCTTCTCCCACTCCCAAAGATGAAAAACATCATCTCCCAATCCTTCTCCCACTCCCAAAGATGAAAAAATCATCTCCCAGTCCTTCTCCCACTCCCGACAAAACTGCCTCATACCCATGACTGTTTTGGATACTCCCGCCTGGGACAATTTTCAAAACGAGACTAGCCAACTGAGCTTAAATTTAAGAGAGGCGGACTTGATTCGATTGAGGTTTTCGGTCAAGGGTCGAAGTTTTACGCAACCAAATCCTGTTCACTTACGTAAAGTTAATTGATTTTTATGTAAAGCCTATATCCAATTAGTTTTGTTTATGGCGAATTAATTTTTTATTCCCAGAGATTTGATAATTTGATGAGAAGTAAACGATATTTTTGGAAGGAGAGGAAAACTGAGAATCGAAAGGTTCGAGTAGGACAGCTTAATGTTTATCAAGAATTGAAAGTTGTTTTTGTGTTATGAAATGTAATTTGAGAATTTAGCATTTGAATGTATTTTATTGTTCGTTTCGTTTACTTTGACGTCTTACTTGTTTTGAGTTATTAGTTATACATGTAATACTTGATTTGGTCAAAGACTTAATATGTAAAACTTCTTTCCTACACACATGCATTTCATTTTCATATAACGTGTTTTCTTTTCGTTTTGATTTAATTGGGTTGGGAGTAAGCAAATTGTTGAAAGAAATTACGATGGGAATAACCCATTAAATATTGGAAAGAATTTTTATCTGAATATTGATTTCGTTTATTAGGCACATAAGGAATGTGAGTGGACATTATATTGACTTCGAATGGCTTCAAGTGGAGAGTTATGTTAGAAGAAGCCTGTTATGTTTTTCTAATGAATTAGTGTACCACTTTTCACCTTTCTGGCGGTATAAGTATTATACATGCTTATTGCTAATACCTCAAAATATCAATACACAATGTTCTGTTGACCAGTTTACATAAGAGGTTTCGATGTAAAATGGTTTATAGCGAAATAAATTGGTTTCAGAGGAAACTTCGAATTAGCCCATAAACCAATATTTAAACATCAATTATTAAATTACATTTTAACAAGTTTGATGCCATCACAACTCTCCGAGTCCGCAACCCATAATACGCACAAACATATTTAACAGGTTACATGACGAATGACGGATTTATGTTTCTTCGTAACCTACTCGGCTAAAAACGGTCAATCTTACTTTTGTTGTATGCTCAAACAAGTATACTTATATGATTATTTGAATTCATTTAAAATTAACAAATAAACCCTTGGTCCGGAGTGGCATTTGACCGTTTTGTATATCCACGTCTCGTAAGACGCTTAGTCGCAATTTGACCTTCTAACTGTGATCAACAAGTACCGATCTAGTTTTTGTTCCACTTATTTAAACTTTAAGAAATTTTGGTTCTTCCAAGGGGATATATAATATTAGGTTCGGCAAGATCAGAAAATTCAACAAATTGTTCCCGGGCTCAAAAATCCACGGGCGGCTACGTCACTAGCGTTGCAAAAGTCACATTTACAAGCACATGATCAGGTTCTCATAATACACCGCTTGGACACCCTAATCTATGAAATAACCGCCAACCAAAAAAATAATTTAAATTTTACACTTATTGTCGCTCTTCTTTATTGGGAGAACTGAGCCATGATTACCGACGTTCATATTACCGCGGTGAAATGTCACAATTTCCTCTTTAGCTTCATGTATCCTACTCCTTGGAAATGGAATTCTTCCTGTACGGGGGTCGGAGTGACGAAACCCCTTTCGAAATGGGTTCCATACTTAATCTATTTGGCTATGCTTTTCATTGCAACACTTGCGTGCATTTTCTCACTTGTCATGTTCGGCGTAGTTTCACCTCGACACGATTTCGGGAGGATTAATGCAGTTGCTATCCTCATGTCGGCTCTGTACAACGTTCTCGTTCTATTTTACGCCAGCTTCTCAATAACCAGCACTGCCAAGCTTATGAATGTGATTAATAATTTGATTGGGAAAGAGAAGCTACTCGTTACTGAATACGTTCCAGTGGAGGAGCGCTGGAGATGGGAAACCACCGAAACGGGATATTTCATTCTTTTAGTTATTGTCCCACTCTCTGCTCTCTCCCCTTTTCTCACAACTTTGATTATCACGACTGCCGAGCTGGACCCAATTTACTTCATTTTGGAAGCGTATTTCTTGCCAGATCCTTACAATAGGGAGATCAGCACGATTGTTTTTATATTTACACTACGATTCGTAATGTTATTTCCTATAATTTTGGAAGATATCAGATCGATGACGAGTACATTCATATTTATTATCATTTCGGTGGATAGTTTCAAGGCAATATTGGAATTAATTAAAACCAAACTGAATCATTTAACTCATGTTTGGAGGAAGGAGTACAATTTTCTTGTACTCATTTTTAAGTTGGCGGAGCGGGAACTTCAAGTGCTAATTTATATCACGCTAACTCTGGTTTTCTGGGCGTTGGTATTTTTCTCGTGGGTGGCGATAAGGGGCAATGGATACATTTCCGACTTGTTTTATTTTGCATCGTATTTAGTTGTTGGGACCCTTGCGATCGGTGTGTTGATCTATTTTCGAAAATATTCTGCAATAATTAATGAAGTTCATGAAATGGTGAAGGGGCATCGAAGGAGGTGCGAAAAAGCATTTGTGGATTCCAGGCTGAGAAGCAAAAAGATTGAACTGAAGCAAGCTAATGCCCTTTTTCTGATAAAGATCAAATATGGAATTTTTATGGATATTGATCAGGATTTCTTTGTGGGGTATTGGGAGTTAGTTTTGGATAGAATAATCGATGTAGTGCTGATATTTGATTTTGTAAAATTAGCTAGTTTGATAGCAATATAAATTTTTGCTACTTTTGCACTCCGTAGAAATCAGTAAGATGATGAGTCATCAAGTCATCATCATAAATGTAATGCTGTGCTTGTGCTTATTAAATATATGTAAAATGAAACCTTCAATTTAAAGTAAAATCAAAGTAGGAAATGTTATTTATTATTGGTGAATTTAATACTCATAATCTGTTTATTTCTTAGGTAAACCGATTTTCATAGAAAATTAAAAAATTATTGGATTAAAAATTGATAAAAACTCAGTTTACACGGCCAATAATATACTTTAATCAAGACATTTGAAAATATGTTACACAAGTTCCATATTCCATACTTTTATATCAGTCATTGCGTTACATATGCACGAACTTACTCAAAAGGCATATATTCTTTTACATAACGTGTAAACAAATTACATAATTGACTTCAATAATTCCATTTAATTGAAATACGTAAGTTATAAATTTTTACTTAAATGGTATTGTCGGTTTCGATAGATCTTTAGAAATCATTATTTTTATATAAAACCTTTTATATGGAGACAATAAATTTACAATTAATGATGGAAATATCTCTATCGCATAACACTAAAATATAAATTACAAATTAACCAACTAGAATTAATTTAAAAACCAATACTTAAGTCACGATGTAAAATATTAAAAATGAACAACTTGAAAGCCAAAAGTCATGAGTGGGTTTAGGGAAAACATTGTCCACGAAACCTAAATCAAGAACCGGTAGCTTTAAGTCAGTAAAATTTACTATTTATTAATTCAAACAGTTCCGTCTCTTCCTTGTCCGCAATGCCGAGATACATGTTTTATTTAAAAAATTCAATTTCGTCATTCATGTCAATCCCATTCGTGATTATAATTCTATTTAGTAACTAACCTCAGACGCGGAATGAAAGTTTCCGTGGAACGAAGAAATTAATTAAATCCTTTAGATCCCATCTCCCCCGTCATTTTGTAAGTGCGTGTCGCTTGAGATTGAGATAAAAGAAAAATGTCTCTCTCCCCCAAGATAATTTTTCATAAAAATTTGGGAAGATGACAAAATACTTAAATGTATTCCTTTTTCATAAATCAAATTAATAGTTAAGCTTCATGTACATATACGTCGTCACTCATCATAACTTAGAATTTTTCCGAAGAAAATCTTGGCGCAAAAAGGTGATGGTCAACCCGTTACTTGTTACGAACATCTTTTACAATACATCGAGTCTTACAATTTACGAATCGATAATAATATTCGATATCCAATTGCTCGAAGGAAATTATATTTTGAAAAATTCGATTTCCTTTTGTCCCAAGAAGCTACTTATCGTTCTTGAGAAAATAATACTTCATTGGATTGTCGTAGACACTCTGTTTGTCTAGATCCAGAACGCGAATGTTCATGAAAAAGGGCAGCTCAACTCCGACCAATTCTTGAAATATGTTGTACTTTAAATCCCTTTTGCTTTCCCTTTTCATCCATTTCACCGCCACAGCAGGCTGGAATTCTCCAGATAACAAACTTCCATTGCGAAATCACATTTCCATCTTTGAGAGTTGCATAGTTCAAGTTATAATCAACGAGGTGGAACATCTTGGAAATTTCGAAGTAGTCGATATCCACATCCCAATAATATTGTCTCAATACAAATATAAACTTAAAATTTCACCCCCAAAATCAAAATCCAAAGTTGTGTTCTTGTGCGACGGCTTGGAAGCAGTTTTATTTCCAAACCAAGACTTTTTATTTAGAACTCCGCCGCAAAACGTTCCTTGCAGGGCTCAGATTTATATCCCGCCACCTTCGTGCGACTCGTGGGATGTGACCAACTTTAACGCCGAATATCCGATAAATTTTGGATCGAAGCTTCTCCCTGAATCATTCCTTGATCCGATGCTAGACTACCGAGTGCGAGAACTCAGCCAGACAATGGCAAACCACTTCTTTATTCATGTGGCGAGATCTAATTACAGTGGCTCGACTGACAGTGACAGCCATTTCAAAACTCACCATAGCAACCTAATGGCAACAATGGACATTATCTGGCAACAAGGATTTAATTATCTGAGAGAAGTAACAATTTCCATTCCACCGACAAAATTACTTGTGCTCATTAGTGATCAACCTGTAAATATTAATGCATACGTGATCGGTTGCGTTGACTATCACGCCTGGTTTGTAGATCACGAATACGCCTGTTTTCTCGTTGATTTGACATTTAACTCATTTTGTTGGGGAGCTTCCGACGCCTCCAAAATATTTCCTCATATTATTCTCGAATACGATATCACCAAGGCAACCTCCCTCTCTGAAATTGAAAATCTTAGGATACCCTCCTGCGGCAAAAACATATTACTTCAATTATCAAGTCGAGGAATATATCGCCATGAAAAGAACTTGTATTTATCCGACTGGACTTTGTCAGATGATATTGACCCTGTCCTCATAAATCTTGTTTTCCCAAACTCAACAATTTTTACAGCGTTGAAGGAATTTGTTCAAAGATGGATTCACTATTTTCCTTATTGGGACACTGCTCAACATTACGCTCCTCAGAGGGAAGGTGTGTTCACAAATAATTTGTATGATGTCTACTTTGTCTCCTGTGCGCACGTTGACTCGGAAGGGTTTCTCTCCTTCCTTGGCTACATTGCGGCGTTTGATAGCTACACGTGGCTCGCGCTTTTACTAGTCTCCTTGGCAACAGTTCTCATCTGGATCAGTGTGACCCCGTTGAAGCGGGAATTACAAAAGGAAGAAGCCCTGTTTCTTTTAAATGTTCTACTTTTTCAACCTGCAGACCAGGTAAACAAGTGGAAGTCATTTTGTGGTGCTTGGTTACTGGCTGGATTGGTGATTAGCGTGCTTTACCAAGGTAACAACATTAATGACTTGGTAGCTCCGTTGCCGAAACAAACTTTAGACACATTTGAGAAACTTGTGGATTATAGTATTCCGATCTTCACCACCTTCAAAATTAATTACGACACTTTGCTGAGGTATACAACGAAGGAGGAAATGTGGCGCCAAGATTTGAATTTAAACCGAGTAAATCACTCTTATGATGAATATCTAGTGGAATTCTACCCTTCAATTTTCTTTTCTGGATTCGATCAGCTGTTGGAACAACGAAAGCTAGCAAACCAAAAATCGGAGGCAAATATAATTTCAAAATTATCCAAATTGCTGACAAGACCGAAATCTCTCTATGAAATGGTAGAAATGGAATTTAATGAGAGAAATTCCAGTGTATTATTATATGAATGTGGGAAGATTGCTCATGTCAATACCTGGAATAAAGCATCCGTAATATTTTTCAAACTTAAAAGTTATTTGTGGATTTCGAAACAAATTGACAAACTCAACGACGAGTCTCCCAGGCCAGAGCAAGCTGTTCTCAGCAAAGAATCCTTCGGGAGGCTTTATGAAAACTGGAATTTCAAAAATATCCCAATTTCTGGATCAATTTTTATTTTAAGGGTGCACTCTCTGCTTCAATCTGGGCTGGTGGATTTGTGGAGACGTTGGGGATACCATGTTACTTCTCGATTTTTTCAAGCTCAATACGAGATAGTGAAGGCGGAGGAGGGCAAAGCTAAAGGGATATCGATGGAGGACAATGTGGTTGTTATTTTTGACGTTTATGCCATTTTGATAGGGATAACTTTTGTTGTATTCCTAATGGAACAGTGGCGAGGGATTTTAACGAGAGTAACTAAATATAGCATCACTTTATTTATGTATCATTGTCATGGTGGAAATCCTACAATTGTTAATTGGTTATTTGGACTGTATTTTAAATTGACGACAAGACCATAAAAATAAAATCAAGTTTTATGTACAAATATTTGTTATTATTTTTTACACAATTTACAGTTTTTTTAGAGGACTGTAACTTCGCAGGTGAATTTGTATGGAGCACGTCCACCCACAATGCCAGGGTTACTCTCGTCGCTCCTGAATATCAAGGACAAACTATTGGACACAGAAGATTGATGAAGATATCCATATCCACAGCTTTTGTCATTATGCTGAAAATTTCCAAGCCTTGAAATTCCAAGGTAGTCGGCAGAACAAGATTCGTGCCATTGCAAATTTATGTCACAGCTAATGCTGAGGGTTCGCCAGCTTGGAGCTAGGAAGCAAGTGGTTTCTTGAATGTTGTTAGGATAATCGTTGGGATAATATGGAGACCTGATCGTTTGGGTAGATCCGACATTGGGCAGTTTGTAGATGGTATGGCAGTAGCCCAGGCTTCGGGTAAGAGGCTTGACAATCACAGGCACTGTTTGTATTGGTCTCGGTGGACGTTGTGTTTCGTTCAAGGAAAGTTGTGAGTCTGCTTGAACGCAACCAAGGAAGACGGACAAAGTTGTAATGAAAATCAGTCCTGAGTTGGATGCCATTGTTCGATGAGTTGAAGGTTAGGATTTGAGATTGATAGCGTTTATTTTAGTTGACAACAAAATTCGTAAACTTCGGGAAAGTTGCTGTTGATAGATTTTTAGTTCTTTACTGCTCACTTGTGAACCGTTTATAAATATTTAATGTTGATGCGAGCTCTTTATATATACTGATTCGTTCAGCAGGAAAATTCAATTGAAAATCAATAAAGGCTGAAAAGAACGATCCAGTTTGAAAAGTTTGCTCGGGTTGCTTCTGGTTATAATTCTTCTTATAAAAACTGATTAAATTTTAATTTTTTTGTTATTTAAATTTTAAATGGAAATTGTTGTGCAACTATTTTGGAATGTATAACAAGTGTGATCCTCTTTGAAGTTCCATGAATACTTCGCTATAAAACTATTTGGTATGTTGCTATTAGTCTTCTTGTTGCAAATATCGGAACATTTTAAGCCATTCATGGACGTCACCTGTTTATTAATAAGCCTAGAAATGCCAGATCAGAAACTTGCGTCATTGGCTTGAACATTATAAAATATGTTGAAGTTGTTTGAAGTAAATTTGGACTTTAGTTGTTGTGCTTTAACAAAACAACTTTGAAATTGCCCATAATTATTCGTAATTCGTAGAATTTTTTGTGCGCATTTGAACTGAAATTGAGGTCTAATCCATATGTATGATGCATTTCAAAAGCATGTGACATTTGCTAACTGGTAATATTAGTATTCTGGCAGATATATTTATAATTGGTATAATCCAAATGATTCCTGTGATTTTCCTACATCCATTCCAACTCATTTCGGAAGAATTACGCTAAAATTTATATGGAAAAATGTGTACTACATGGAAAATTCACGAGTTTTAATTTGGTCGAGTCAGGGCCAATTTCCTTGTTGAAGCCATATCCTACGTACTTCGTTTCAACTTTCGTTTTCCGTCTACTGCATCGCTCTTTGGAAAAGAATGAGTTTGGTTGATCGTTTGAAAACTCACTATAGCAACACGACTGCGAACATATGGTAACCAAATATGGCATTACTTTATGTACGTTTCATTTCAAGGTGGTCATGTTGCAATTATCGACGGGTTATATAAACTTTATTTTAAATTGACGACGAAAGAGCTCATAATCTCTTCAGCAACGAATATAAATTTTGTAAATAAATAAACTACAAATATGTACATCCCTGTGATTATCCAAATGAACAAAAGTTTTAGCAGTCAATAGAACAATTTTTTCTAAATTACTTTAACTTCACATGAGAATATGAAAGGAGCTCCACTGCCACTACCAGGGTTACTGCCGTCGCTTTTGAATACTACCGCCAACTTATCATAAACCGAGGCTGATCTGAAATGTCCAAATCCACAGTATTTGGTTTTGGCGTCATACTGAAAATCTCCAAGGGTGGAAATTGCGAGGTAGTCGAAAGCACACTGGGAATGCCATTCCATGTGGAGATAGCAGCTGACGCTCATGGTGAGCCCGACCGGAGCAAAGAAACAATAGGTTTGTCGAACGTTGTTTGGATACTCGTTCGGATAATTAGGAGAAGTGACCGTTTTGGTATCTCCGATATTCCTCAATGCGTTGATCTGGTGGCAGTAGCCCAAACTTCGGGAAAGAGTGTTGTTTACAGTTATTGCAACTGTCTGCAGTGGCGCCGGCCAAGTTTGTGTTTCGTTGAAGGGCAATTTCTCGGATGGCAGAGGATCCGCTTCAGCGAACAGGACGATGGTGATGGTGAATAAAGTGAGAAGGAAACCCATCCTGACTGAGCTGGACTCCATGGTTTTGCAAGTTGAAAATAAAAAATTAATTTAAAATCGAAGACTGACAATGGACAATTTTATTGGACAACAAATTCCGTAAACCTCAGGAGAGTTTATGAAGTTGGTGCAGTTTTTTTTGTTATTCTGCACGAGTCAGTCTTTCGGATGGATTTGATGTTGATGCAGAGAAATGCAAGCTCATTATATACTGCTTATTTCAGCAGTAAAATTCATCTGTTTTGAAATCCTTCTGTACCAAGACCAATGCTCCTAATAAATTTCCGTCGGTCGTTTCTAGTTATAATTCTGCGTATAAAAGCGGGTTAAAGCTTTTGACTTTTATTTAAATCGAGAATGGGAGAGCAGCTGTTGTTGAAAGCAAAATGGTATGTTGCCCTTTGAAATGTTAATGATTTTGAAAGTGACTGAGTGTGAGTCCGTGGTATTTGGTGTATAGATATTAATCCTTTCTGTAAATATTGTTTAACTCTGTTTGTAGCAATTAGAATATTGTAATATCCGTTTGATGCAGAATTTTGCGTCAGCGCCTGGGCTGGAACTGAAAACTATTATATTATTTATGCATCATGCATTCCACGAACGAGCGACATTTTTGTCAACTGGTTTAGTTATGTTATATTATTATGCTAATTATTTTTTGGGAAAAATGTATTCATAGTTTGCATCGTCAAAATGAGCATTATTGTTATATTGTCAAAATGTATTCTCGTCCAATTCGGATGCCTTTTATGTTCAATATTTATCTGGAGAAAACTATAGCATGCAAAATGGATGAGGTTTGATTGTATCGAGTTGGACAAGCAGTCGTTGCAAATTTCGTCGAATTCCAGTTTCAATCCATATTTACTTATGCTTCTCTTTCAATTATTTTCGCATGTTTGAATTTGAATTCTTTTTCTGATGAATTTCAACAATTCTTTAGAGTAACATTTGATACAAATTGAAATTATTATTGCGGTGCTATGAAATGAGAAGTCAAATATAATAATTTAATTATGCTCCAATAAGAGCGTTCATGATTGCTTGTGCGACGTCCCAGACTTTATCATGGACAGAGTACAAGATGTTGCGGATTTGGTTGACAGGAGGAGTGCTGAGTTGAGCGAGCTCGTCTTGGAGGTCGCCTTCAACTCCAATGAGGGTGACCTTGATTTCCCTGATATAAGCCATAGCTTGCTCTAGTGTAAGGCTCTCGTCAGCGACTTGAGCAGCAACTGCGGCGAAGACTACCTTTGTTTTTTCCGTCGCTTCATCCAATTTTTCTATTGTATTGATTCATGTTCGCAGCAATTAGTCAAAGTTGGCATAACCATTATGCATCAATAGTCTTTTATTTTTTTATGCAAGAACCCCATTTGGAATGGATTGAAAGCACATTTTAGCATGTACCACAAAAATTAGTGAAGAAGGCTTAACTTTACTGCAAAATTTAATGCGAGTTCATGTCGTCCGAGTATAAAATTGAAATCATCTCGTATTCATCACTAATCTTGATATATTTTACATGCATATATTGCTCATATAATGAGTGTGCCATGTACCATCTATTTTCTACCCTCAACGATTTATTTATGAATTTGCGTTTCGTATGACCAATATGACCATACAGAAAAATTAGCTCTTCCATTAAAGAAAAATTACAATTTTTCATTTTCCCCAAAGATTTTTACTTTGCAATTTGTCCATGGACAGCATATAAATAATGGCTTTTATAGGAATTTTGCTGTAGAAAATGTTTTACGAGATAAGTTTTTTTGCGGCGTAATGTGTAATGCTTCGCAAATTATTTTGGAAACAAGGGTCGCTCATGTTTATGGAAATTTAATTTTTCAAACAAGCAAGCAATATCGCAAATTGAGTTATTTACAACACATTTGGAAGCAGCTAAATTATACATAAGTAACCAGAGGATGGTGAACAAAACCAAAAATTATTTCTGTCTGAATCTAGCTTCCCTGCGGTTTCTTTGTTACAACAACAAGTCCGCTTCCAAATCCGAGATGGAAACCTTTGGAATTGTTCCCGTGGCCAGTGCCCTATTCGTAAAGGCTATCAACTTGTTCCAATCCACGTTCGGAAAATTTCCGTCCCCAATCCTCGATATTTTTGTCAGCAACGGTTCGAGAATTCAAGTGAAGCAAGAAAAATTAACTTGGCAAAGTGGGGCATACGTTTTGATAATACTTTCTTTTGGGATGGTATATCTTGGTGGAAGTATGACCCTCCTTCTGAGACACTTTTCTGGCCAATCAAATCATCCATTGAACTTTCTCGACGTTTTCATATGTGTCGTTGTACTCTTCGTGGAATTCACTGTCGCTGCAAACTTTAAGTTGTTTTTCAAGTGCGAAGAGTTTTTCCTGTACTTCAACCAACTTCATTCAAATCCGATTCAAATATGTAAAAAAATATATTTATAAACAAGGCAACATGTTCTCAGTTTTCTATATAAACAAATTTTCATGTTTTAGCGGGATACCCACAATGTAGAGAAAAGCTTTTAGGCTCAACGTATTTAGTCTAAAGCACTTACGAGGGACCTCCTTCAGCACATATCAGCGGATTCGCTCCATACTCTGGCAGTTAGAAGCTACCTATAATACT
>JAQFZW010003871.1:0-11699 GCA_034687055.1 Heteromurus nitidus | reverse complement strand
AGGAAGATGATCCACGGATTACTATAAGCCAAAACTTTCCCATACTTCAGGATAACGGTTAGAATGGAAACAGTTATTGTCATTTGCAAAAACGCTGAAGTGAACCACGCAATCCAATGAACAGAATTCCTCATTCCCATCATTTTCATGACCTTGAATTAAATAAAAATTGTATACGAAAATTACCACACTGCGAAAACAAATAAAAATTCATGATTTAAAAAGTAGAGCTGCTTAACCTCTTTCAGTCTTTGCTCCTTTTCGTAAACTATATGTTGCACCAGCATGGCCACAGAGTACACCCAAGACACCGTTAAGCACAGTGCCATTACGTGTTGTATCATGAAGAGGAACTGTTAGATTGTAATGCAAGTCAACTTAAATGTTTTTCTTGGATCAGAATCGGAAATATAAATTCTGGCTTATCTAGCAACGCTTTAATTCAATACCTGATCGGATACATAACATGGATACGGCATGTGATGAATATAACTTCCTGGCTCGTTCACATCTCTTCCAGAATACAAATTGATCATAGCTCTTTCAAATACATCCTGCAATAATGAAAATAACATATTTATGGTTTAGTTGCACTTTGATTCGTTAGATAAATAATTTCCAAAGCTTGTGCAAGTCCAGAATACCTGAATCCACACGAATCCAAACTCATACAATATCGACGGGTCATGGCCAGGGCCTGGAAACCATAGCTGGCTCCGAATATATTGGGTATCGCGTAAAAATGTCGCATTTTGACGAATCTTGTATATCATATGATTCGGAAGGCTGCCGTCGTCATTCATATAAAATACGACTCCTAAACCAAACTTTCTCCATGAGTGGTCACAGATTTATATTTTATTAAATAGAAGCCACAAGAGGACAACTTACCGGCTAGAACTGTAGCGTTACTTTTATATGCTTTCGTTTTGAAGTAATCAATCATTTCATCTTCCGTCTGGAAACCTCGAAAAATATTAAACGAAAGACCTCTCATCAAGCTCTTCCAACTGCAAGCTGCAATGCCGATTACATCCAACTGGCTGATAAATGTTTGCTAACGAAGTAAAAGGGCTCAATTAGCAATTTTAGAAAAGCACAAATATATTTTCGAATACACCTTAGAAAGGTACCTTATCAGTAATGTCTTCCTCGTGGACAAATTGACGAAGGACATTGTCGGCAAAGAACAAGTTCCGCAATGGCGAGTTCATCATGTCATTTTGGATTTTTCTTATGATGAAAAGATTGTATTCGGTTGTATTTAGTGTTAAGAATGTCTTAATTTCGTCGCTGACATTGGTTAATGTTGACGCATAATTAGTAACTGTATCGAAAAATACAAACGTCCTATTCGCCTATGATTAAAAACTAAAATTAACTTGGGCAGGTCATTGAAAAATGTTTCATTGACTTCGATTTGTTAAATGAAATACCTCCTTAATGATTTTATCCGCTGCGGTTCCACTTGGAACATAAAGTATCTTCGGATTACTGTACAAAACATGAACAAGTAGCTTCAGTTTTGTCTTCTGATTATTGGTCATTGGAATATCCTCAAAACTTTTCAGGTCATCATCAACTACCACGTCGGCTCCGCAGATGGTCTTCTGCATAGCTTTCCAAATTTGAACAAAGGGCTGCGGGTGATTCTGGATTGAATGCAACGCGTTGTATGAAATACATACATGATACAAACATGATATGCATTCTTAAAAGATCAAGACATCACATTTTCGTTGAATTTTACCTTCTTATGCGACGAGTCAGTGGAATTGTATAAGTCTACTGTTTCTGGGGTGGTTTCCGTATCAGTGTCTTCATACTTCAGTACACTGGTAACATTTTCATTACAATATTCTTGCGGCATCGACTCACTCACTTTGAATAGGTCACGGACTGTCACCTTGAATTTCAGGAATGTATCCACGTTTTTGATAAATAGCTTCATCCTGGCTCTTCCTTCGTGACCTTTCCATTTTTTAAACTAGGTTGAGATAATATATATTTCAGTTATTTTGACTTCATCACAAGTTTGCATACCTTGCATTTTTTACCATTTCTTCCAGAAAACTTGAATTAATTTGACTTGATACAGCAGCGATAAGCATTCTTCGGTCAGATAACGATAGTCCACAGTACTTCTGATTCATTCTTAAAAAATGATTACACTCCAGATCTGAAGTTCCGCAGCTCCAAATGTGAACATTGGGTTTGGAAAAGCATATGTACTGTGTCAGGGCTTGCTCATTTAGAATTGCTTTCTACACGCAAAAATAACCATCATGAATATCATACAAGTTCCAAAAAATAATATAAATACGGTATTGGTATTAGACATACCTTAAATACAGATATTATATATAAGATGAGGTCATCTGCACTTGCTCCCGTTTTTAATCCCAGCAGTGGCGATAGAATTCCAGCGGCTTCGGCAACGTCGTGCTTCCTTAAATAACTGTATAAAAGACCTTCGTCAGCGACATTATATCCAAGGGGCGGATAAGTAGTTTTGGGGCTGCTAATGTTCGCATTCTTCATAACGGAAGGAATGGTCTGTTGAAAAATTTGCGAAACGTTTGGATTGTGAAAGAGTAATTGGAACAAATTTCTTCTTTCCAAGCTTGTATCAAAGATAAGCTCGTGAGTGAGACTTTTATCAAAAGTGAGGTTTTTGGTCATAAAATCTTGCAATTCCATTGGATCTCTAAAAATTGATGCAAGTTTAATATCTGTAAAAAAGTAATAAGATCCGTCACAGAAACCGTTACAAGGTTAATCGCAAAATCATATCACAGAAATAATAACCTGTTTTGTCATGCTCAAAGTAATCTTTCAGCATTATTGGGTCCTCGATGATACTACGGTAAATTCTAGGAACTTCTTGAAGTTCGTCTAGAGTAAATCCAGGTTTGAAGAAATTATAGTTATCACCTACCGTTGTAACATGAGTTAGAAAGTCATTGACCCTATGACACAATTTCAAAACTTTACTTGTAAATAAAAATCACTAGCATTATTAGCAATTTAATTAGCAGAACCCTTGTAATATTTACAAGGATAACCAAGATAACTTACGAAGAGTTCGGATATCTTGGAAATCCATACTCGTCCACGCTCGGAGGGGTATCACAGAATGCCTGCATTACAGCTATCAAGCCCGCTGTGGGCAACGGCCATGTATAAAAATGACCTAAAAATACAATTTGTGGCCCGTTAAGCTTAAGATAAAAGCATTCTTATTCTTTCATACGTCCTTCAACAACAAACGTCTATCTAACGGTAATTCTGAATTTTCTGTCTTACTCGCTGGATTTTCCACTGCAGGCTTTCGTCTTCTTATCAAAACCAATACGACGAAGAGTACCAACGGAATTAACAGCTCAAAGATGAACATCACCTGTGAGTGAACAGGGAAATGGGCAATGCACATGATAACATGAACACAAAAAATTCCAATTTTACGCGCAATTGACAATTGAATGTTAAAATTAAAACCAAAAATTAAAATAATTTCTTACCGGTCTTCGTCGTTTCAGTGTGAAATTCTTCCAAAGGAGTAGCTTTAATTCCAACAGGAACCCCATTTTTGAATTATCTTCTGCGATATCTTCCTTCTGGAGGAAATCTTATGACTATGATGTCGATGTCTGATAAAAATTAACGGGCGATGCTGCCAACAATGGCGTCCAGCGGCAATCCAAAGAAGGACAAATGCACGCTCCAAGCCTGCAGGTGCCTGAAACAACACTTTGGAACGCTGATATAGTTTGTTCTCGTTAGTGTCACTCTGTCATCTGTCGTTGGTCGCTAATAATGGTACGCGATGTTGTGTGCACTTCCAGTCGCCATGGCTGTAAGTGCACTTTTTTATCAGCTGGACTGGACTGGAGAAGTCGGCTTCCTAATATACTCGACGGAAGTCCAGCATGAGCACAGCAGCTTTCTTTCTCTATTCTCCAGCAGAAAGTTGCTTTCATTCCAGTTCCGCTGAGATGCTGCTGAATATATGCGTTTATATGTACATGCTGGAAAGCAGTGATTTGCATATTTATACTTTGCGCAGCTATGCTCATGCACAAGCTCATGAATGACGTTGACTACTTGAAAGTGAAAGTACCTTACTTTCACCATGTTTAAAATCTCATGCAAGAGTAAAATGCTACGGACTGTGGTAATTTTGAGGTTTAAGGAGTTTGATATGATTTAAAAAGATACTTTATCCAGGAATTATCATTGTTTTTTTTGCATATTCTCGCCAAACTTACTTTATTTATCACGACCTTAGTTTTCTACATTTTATTGCATTGACAATAATTTTGTATGACACCTTACACTATATAGAATGGATACCCTTTTCACTTTAATGTTTTCCAGGTATATGGGCATTTCTCCAAAAAATATTGATATCTTAAATTTTCTCTTTCTCATAGAATCTGCACCTGGTGAAATGTTAACAAAAGATTAAGCAAGGCAGATCTTTTAGCACACGTACTTCATCAGGTTTACTTATTCATAGGAAAACTAACATTAAACCATGTTAGACTCAAAAGATACAAAAAAGATGGAGACTCATTGTATCAAAGAACGAAACAAATAAAAGTCTTGAAAAAGATCGATAAGTAAACACCTTGGTTGTGTCTACGAATTGCCGAGTGCATACATAATTTGACAATCCAATTTTTTTGCAAAGGAATATCTCTTCATTTTTATTTACAATCTGTACTAATGTTTAGATCATTGGCGTGTGTATAGCAGAGCTAATCTATTAAATAGTCACAGTATTATCATTATCAGACTTTTCTGTAAACTGATTTTCAAATTAAAAATGAACAAAGTACGAGAGAAAAGAGATACATATAGGGGGAAAATTTGTATTGCCAACAAGGAGTCATTA
This sequence comes from Heteromurus nitidus, assembly GCA_034687055.1. Lineage (NCBI taxonomy): Eukaryota > Metazoa > Arthropoda > Collembola > Entomobryomorpha > Entomobryidae > Heteromurus > Heteromurus nitidus. The sequence continues at coordinate 6,802 of JAQFZW010003871.1, read as the reverse complement.
ATATTACATTTTCAAACAGCTTAATACCATAACTAGTTTGAGGACGGCTGCCAGAAGGAAGCCCCAACAAAAACAAAAGATTAATCATGCGTTCAGACTACGATCAATGCGTTTACACTATCTGTAATACTTCGTAACGACTCAATGCTGGAACGGCTACGTTTTTTGCTACTTCAAAAGACCAACTCCAACCCCATCGGCGAAGACGCTCATTAACCCTGAATTTGATAATTCTGGTTTGGAATAACTTGTAACAACTATTTTTCCTGGTGAAGATCCTCCAGATACCGATGATACATTACCAGGAAGAGAATTCGAATACGCTGGATTGAAGATCCTATACATCGATGGGTAGTATTGTCTGAGGCCGATCTGCGTCCAGCACGCTAATGTAACGGCTGTGTGGAGAACCTTTCTTCTTGTATCGTCTTTCCTTACAAGGACTACTGGTGAAGATGTAGTAAGAGATTGAAGGGATAATTGATTTAGTTGCTTGGGGTCCGTCTCCACCTGGTACTTGCAACAGGGGTCAAACTGCCACGAAATGGAATACAAACCCGTACATAAGGAGGACAGGACCGCTAATGGCACATTGATTAATGGCTTATCGTGCCATACAAACGCTGCGACTATAGACCCGAAGCCCGAAAGCACAGCAGTTTTGTGTAACCAGTTTCCTACAGCGATCCACCTTGATGTTTCATCTCCTAATTTAAATGGTTCTATAACAATCGTCTCACATTCTTGAGCTAATGCCCGTTCTAGCTGCTGCTCAAAATTTTCGTATGCGTTTTCCGAATCATAGATCTCCCGAATCACATACGTTCGAGGTGGTCGATATGTTCCCTCATCCTAAATTAAAAAATGACATCATCTCAATCAAATACACCAATTATAAATCAATCAAATTGTTACACTAATTGCACACTGAAGATGCCTTATTAATAATTTATTAATGAAAACTATCAACTATGTCCCGCTCACTTGTCTTTTTAGTGGGTGAGATCCTTCAGCTACCTCCCCTTCATAAACACTGGCCATTTTTGGAAATTTTACAACCCTACGGAATGGTTTCGAAGGTTTCCTGAATTTCCCCGTCTGGTGCCCTATCTTGATTCTCGTTCACTCCCTCACTCCACTGATTTCCAGCTTCAGAAAACCTCGGAGTACGGCTGACGGCAATTTTGGCAATATTTCGCCCAGATGATGGAGATGAAGGTTCTCTCCTGCGCTTCTTGTTGACAACCTCTTGACCACTTGTGACATGCCCCTCAAGTGAACGAAGGGAAGCTAAAAAAGAAAATTGAAATATGAAATGATTAGCAAACTTATCCAATATTTCGTTATCCAACAACTATAATCCTTCAACAGATCTTCTTACATCGTATCCTTCCTTCTCAAAATCATTCCACAATAATATTGAATACAATATTGACAACAAAAACAAACAAAAAAATCTTCAAGGTTGAGTTCAAAAGGCTTCACGTATCATCAGTAACGAAACGCATTTACTGGTCACTGATGAAATGAAACAGCATAATTTCTTTGTAGTTTATAGACCGAGCACGAGCAGATAAGATTAATAATATTATTATGATTGGGAGGAGGGGATTAATGAACATTAATCCAACTAATTGCGACACATCAAATAAATAAATACGCAAATAATTAAAAGTGTACCTTACCAAGTACAGTTGAAATTAGTAGTTTTTGACGACAAACATTCCATGAAGCCCATGGAAGAGGAATATTTAGAGGGTTTAGTGGACTTTACCCTTGTTGCGATCTTTATGTGGTCTTTTGTTTTATACGCTTTTTATACGGAGCATGCATACACACACACCACACATGTGTATTCCGTTCGCTCTTCGCAGCTCTATTGGATCTTCATTCTGCATACATATACCCCACACCACAGACAACAACTATCATCTTCAGTGCAATAACGAGTGTTGGAGCGAACGTGTTGTTAGTGTGGTTATGCATAGACAACGCTTTACTTCCTCGCAGAGTAGCTTCCATCGTTCCATGCACTCCAATGGATGATATGACGAGAAAAAGAAAACTTTGCTGATATTTAATGTGGGAAATTAATTTTGCCTGATTAATTTCATATAAAATCATGCCAAAAACAATGGAAGAATTTCAGCTAGGTACTGGAACAATTAATTAAGTTCAAGTCAAGTGCAAGTTTTATAACTCAGCGCAGCGATATACCACACATGAACTCGGTGAATGATGGCTTTTATAACATTTAAACCATAATAAAATCACATTTAATGCATTAAGTTAAAACATTTATATCATTACCTTGCTAAAACGTTAATAATACTCGTTGCATAGTTAGTTCGTCCTGTCCTAGTCAGAATCAGAAGATCGGAGCAGAAGCACTTGTGAAGGCAACACGAGAATGCGTATGTGCGAAACAGATAACCATCACGGAGTTACAAAACATACTAATAATGCTTCTTTTCTATCGCTTATGTAATATGCCTAAAGCTAAAGCTCATCATGAGTGACAGACTTCGATGTTTCTTGAATGTGCGCAATTCCTTTCTTGACTAATCTTATAAACTCCGCCGGATCGAAGATGTAATCGGAATGTTTGGGATGTGAGCCACCAGTTTCTTGAAAACTCCCATCATCATGTTGTGTAACCTTGCTTTCATCTTCCCATGTGACGTACTTTACTCCACGCAAGCGAGCAAGATCAGCATAACAATGAACATCGCCGCAATTGTAACTATAATACAAAAATAATATTATATCATAATTATGTTACTGCAAAAGGGTAATGGTACGGTGTACAACATAGTATGATTATGGTACCCATACAGCTCTAGGACTACTGCCCAATCAGGCAGGAACATCAAATGCGTTAATCCAGCTCCGTGGATTCCAATGAAAATATCAGTCTCAGAAATTATGGACAATTGTTCGACAAAATCAGTTTTCCATGTAAATGCTACCTACAAAAATAAGAATATTATTTCGTTTTTAAAATACCCAATATATTATAAGGCTTACTGGAAACTGGAGTATTAGGGCAAATTTACAAGTTACCCGTCGAACTGAAAGGTTGGTATCATTTCGTAGCGCTTGTAACAGAACATCTTCATTTAGTATCTTCCGGTACCTAGTTTCTCTGCTAAGAAGAGTAACTTTAATTTTTGTCATATCTGGCACCGTTCTTTGTGGCACTCTTAACCTGTGCAAGACGAATTTCGAAAACGCATGGAACAATCCACTATTTTTGCAGCCCCAAATCTGTAAAACATTTCAAATAAAATAATTATACAGCAATTAGAGCAAAAATGTTAAGCTACCCCTAAAAGAGACAAGAGTAAGGTTGCAAAATGCTGTACCAATGGCGTGTTGTAGAAAAGTCCATAGATCATTCGAGGTAACAAAGGGAAAACAACATTTTTAAAACACACGCGTCTCCCTTTGAAATCGTTTAAGTTTAATACAGGGTATGATGTAAATGCACGAAATGTAGCTTCAAAACTTGAGGTGTACTTGTACGTTCTCCAAATCAGAACTTTTACATCTGTAGGAAACATCTCGGTATTTGCCGTTGTCGAATTAACAAATAATGATGCAAATAGGTTGAAGAAGTCGCAAAAGTGATGATACATGTTGACAGCTGCCAAATTACAGATTAGGTTCACGTAAGTGTAAATAAAATGCTAATAATAAATCTTATGATATACGTTAGTTATAATTACTTTGGCTTACTCGCATCGATTTTCATGATGTACACAGGCGTTCTGATAACTTGATCGCACATGGAATCTGGGCTAAGCATAGGAGAAACAGGCACTTCCACAAAATTCCTCAGTTCGGGTATCCACGTTTGAAGAGAACTGAGCCGACCTACTTCGGCTGATAGTTTAGTCTTTTCAAGGTTGCAATAACCTCCTATCTCCCCATGCTTCAGAACATCCATATCATACATCACAGGAGTTGTGCGATTAAGCAATCCACGGAAATCTATCACAATATTCCTTCCGCGACAAAATTCAATATTTTCTGAGCACTCCAGCGCAGAATCAGTCTAAAGGTGGAAAATTTAGTTTTATCAATATTAGCCCATGATAAACTTACAACTATTTAAATCATTAGCGACAGTATTACGTACAGGCGAGTTAGGTTTACAGATCACGTTCAAAGAATTCCTATAGTTTTTCACATAGCCAAAGTCTCCTTGCTTAAAAAATGTGTTAACTTGCTCTTTCTTAGTTTTTACCCATCCTTTGTGATCCTCGTCACAAATGGGATTTGAGTATCGTCTAGCAGCATCACAATCCTTTTCATAACCCCAACAAACTTTCTTGTCCAAATGTGCCTAGAAAGTAAAAACAGACAAATAATTATTGTAACTCTCAATCTCAACCTAAGTATATAAGTGAACTCAATTAGACATGCTTCTTATTATCGTTCCTGTACTCACCTTATATGGACAAGACGGGTCATTTTTACAGTCCTCTGCGAGTTCTTTAAAATTTGTAAAATAGTACGGCAAAAATTCATTTGGTAAGTCAAGACTTCCTCCGCCACAGAACGCTACCGTAAAAGCGAACAAAGAGAACATCCGTATCAATACCATTTTACTCTTACATACACAACATACACATTCGTATGTAGGTAAGATCTAACATATAACCAACTATTAAGATTTCGTTATTTGTCAAATTTGATACTAAACATTACGCTGCCAATTATACACTTGCTTCATTCACAATTCAGAGTGTAGAGGAATCTCTCATGTTTTCGCATACTTCTGCCGCATTACAAGACAAATGGTATAAGGAGAAAACTTGGTCAAATATGAGAGCTCATTCCCACCAATTGGTAACGTGAAGCATGTACCTCAAATCAAAACTCTACATATTCCTATTTCATATTACTCCTTGCACACAGGTATGCCAGCCCATTCTACTCATTGCATTATGGCTTTAAGTTTAAGCCATAGGCTACAAGTCAAGAAATTTCTATTATGCAAGCCGAAATGCTCTAAGGTTCAAGACGATATGTATGCATACGCTATAACAGACCATGTATGCATAAACGTACCTTCTTATATACTAACTCAGACATTCTCCGAAATGCTTTCGCCCTTCTTTCTCCAAGAAACCTGTGTGCTTTAATCATGTGGTTGTGGATCCTCAGCAGCTGACAAAAACGTGCTTTAATCAGAGTATGAACAATTAAATCTGATGTACGATAGGGTTGATTGTGTTCAGAAATTAGGTTGACGGAGTACATAAAATGGTGAAAGTCCAAAGTCTGAAGGTCTGTGATTATAATCTATATTAGTAGTGAAGATTTTGAGAGCACACACGTGACGATAGAACCATAATCGTGAGTCGTAGTCAGAGAATACAGCTGGCTGTAGGCTGATGTCATTTTCAGTATTTCCCCTTTACACAATACAATTTTTATCGAAACGAACAAGAAAATTTGCTTCATTTAAAGTTTAAGAAATCCAACCATTAACATTACTCTCCCTGAATACAATATTTCTACAAGAAAATTGACACTCCCTTTGGATTCAGAATTTCATAACCTGCAACCTGGATACTTTCGAAGTACTAAATACGGAAACAGGTAATCCAATATAAAAATAACGTATCTGATTTTTTTTAAATTACAAGCACGTTACACCGCTTTTGAATTTCTTGTAAAAAGGAGCAAGATTGGGCACAACTAGGACATTAGATAACTTTCATATTAGCCAACCACAGCAGTGCATCGGGTGGAAGCAACGTTAAGCGTTGTGAAGTGTTAATTCAAATTTGAACAAATTTGATAGATAAACGTTATTCTACTGTGTGAAGAATGGCTGCTCCACACGTGGTTGTTCGCTTCCTGGCATTCACAAAGGAGTATCCTATTATTAAAGGGATGACCACTTATGCCATTCTATGGCCCTCATCAAATATTTGTCAGCAGGCGATTCAGGGTCGAGAGAAATTTGATTTTGCTGAGGCAGCAAGATTCGGTATTTTCGGCACAATGGTGATTGCCCCTTCGCTATACACTTGGATTAAAATAGCAGGTCGCATATTTCCAGGAAACACCTTGAAAACTGCGGTGAAAAAGGTATAGATTCTACATTAAAACAATTAATTAGTGAGAGATGACAAAACTATCATGCCCGTGGAATATACTTAAATGATCAAATGTGTGCTTTCCTGGATATATTGAACAGGCTTTGATAGAGCAAGTCATATACAGTCCATTTGTGATTACTACATTCTACACTGGTATGACATTACTAGAAAATAAGTCATTGGAAGATGCCAAAAATGAAGTACGGGCAAAGTTCTGGACTACGTACAGGGTAATTGAAAAAAATCCTTGCCCATCAAAGTCATAATGTACATAATTTCCTTCGAGAGAGACCTTTTACTCGATTAAAATTACCTACATTTCTTTGCTTACAGACTGGAATATGCATTTGGCCCCTCGTCCAAACCGTAAATTTTGCATTCGTTAAGGAAAGAAATAGGGTTCCAGTTATAAGCGTTGTTAGTTTTTTCTGGACAGTGTTTCTTTCGTACATGAAACAACTCGAGAGTATTCATGTTAAAGAAGTTTGATGTTAGCTATACTTAGGAATTGTAGATTTTAGTATACTTCTAATTGGAGATCGAAACTCGTGTAATGTACAGGTATATACCCATCAAAGGGATGGGATACGACGATAATATCTCCCTTTCACACCCAAATGGTTCTAAAAGGAGGTGCGAATTTTGTGTACCTTCTCGAAACTATGGTATACGTACTAAATCCTTAA
>JAQFZW010003870.1:0-11699 GCA_034687055.1 Heteromurus nitidus | reverse complement strand
AGAGAGAGAGAGAGAGAGAGAGAGAGAGAGAGAGAAATGTAGAGCACGAGCAACTGGAGCTGTCCATGGGAAAGACACAAGAGAAAGACATCAAAACAGTAAGTTGTGTGTGTGTGTGCTTGTCATAAAAAGCAACAGAAACGAGGAAGAAATGAAGTCAAGAAAAAAACGCGCTGCTTCTAAGATAGATGAACAAGCTTTCGGATAGTAAAGTATTTTCCCCTTTCTGCAATAATTCCACTTTCTTCTTCTCTTTTTTCCTTACTTTTCCCAAGAAACTCTTTTCGAGGCTGCCTCCGGAGGCTAACTCTAACCATCCAACCTTTTCTCTCTCTCTCTTCTATCAAGTTGTGCAGGGGAGAATTTTTTTTAGTGAAGTGGAGCAGAGCCAATGAGTTCTTCCTTTTTTCAAAAGGAGAGAAAAAAAGATAAAGAGAGAAATAAAATACAATAAAAATTCAAAGTCTGAGAAAAGGAGGAGAAAATGAGATGGGAGATGAGATGAAGCTTCCGCTACCCTGAATTCGGCTAACTCACTTCGCCTTGACCATTTATCATCATTTCTTACGTACTTCTTCACTCTTTCACTTCACTTCCTTTTCTTTGAGCCACACAGTCACTGGAAACAAGTTGGGAATTTTTTGGTTTGCATTCGTGTGGTAATCAAGTCTTATAATTATCCCTTCAGACTGATTTCAAAAAGTGAGCAGTTGTGTGCTCGAAATATGCTGGGTTTATTTTTATTTTTAAAAAAAAGTTTCTTTTAGACTCAGAGAATTTCAAGTGTCAGCGTGAGCACAGTGTGGACAGCCTGCACACAAGATTATAATGAGGAAAAGTTCGGTACATGGACAGCAGAGGAGAGTAGATGTCTGTTGGTAGGAGTTGCCCTTTTCGAGACCACAAGTAAATGGATAGTTGATGCACATGGGATAAGTACATCACGATCGAATTTCACAGGTTGCATGTATTTTACTCCCTTGCCGAAACTCATGAATGGAGGTTATGCAGTAATGACAAGGCATGGGGCAAATAAATGCACCGTTTTAACTTGAACAAGATCCAATTGCATAAAAATCCGTTTTTATGCGTACAATTTGGTATGCTTTAAAAGATTGTGTTCGCTTCACAATTTTGTTTCGAATTTCAGGCGGAATGTGGATAAAAGTAATATAGCATTTTACGCATTGATCATGATCAAGAACATGAGATTGGCGATGACGTTGCATGTCTATATAGAACACACATGGCTTCATCTCGTGTACTATATGCCTGGAATAACTTGCAGCTAGTCAGCTAAACTGTTTGACTTTCTACTTGACTCCCATTTTCAATCAGCAACTTATCAAAAATGTATGGCCTCTGATGGAAAATATATGCTCCTTAGGAAAGGAGGTGGAAGCCAATCTTGTCAAGCAATTGTTAAAAGTAAAGTGTGCATTTTGTTGACGATATCATATTCAACCGGTAGAAAATGCAGATGGCTCCACTCCACATTACATTTAACTTACGCAGTAAACAATTAAGTTTCTCAAGCCACAGGAAATATTTCAATCCACAAAAGTAGATCGTAAAGAGGGATATTTATCTTTTCCTTAAGTGAACGCACATACGCATTCTCCGAATCTTGACAAGAAAAAAGTAATCACAATCAACGGAAGGAAATAATACTACACAACTGGTCTTAGCTGATGTTATTTATCTGAACAATAACGTCAAATGGATGTATCAAATGTCATATTATCGAGCCCTCGGTGTGACGCTCTGGGAGTAGAGTTGAGGGAAAATCGAGCCAATTCTCCTGAAAGTGAGTTGACGTCTGTTGCTTTTTCCTGTCCTCGCCTTTTTATATTCGGCAAAAAAGAGAGGGATAAAAAGCATATTGTTCTTCGTAGCGAGATGAATGTATCCATTTCTTTTTTCTCCAATAATAAACGCTCACATAAGTTGTGTCATTACGAAGCACACACACACACACACAAGCACACATGTGTTTGTACGCGACGAAACCAATGTCCCCCTTCTCAATGCGAATGAATGTTGTTTTATTGAGAAGAAAGGGAAACTCGTAATTCCCTTTGTTCGTTTCCTGGCTCAAGTAGAAATTGGACATTGGATTAAGAGTGACCCTTCCTGTTTCTGTATTTGCCCGGACATGGATCCAACCAAACCCTCGTCAAATATGGAGTGGAGAGGGGAGAAAGCAATAAGAAATTAACAGAATTTTTCGATAATTACAGTAGGAAACAAGAAGAGGGTGGCTTTCTCAGTTCGTGCAGTCAATCATCGTCGCATGACAATAACATATAATTCAGAACAATCCTATTTATTACTTCTCTCTTCATTTCCCATCGAGTTCTCCTCCCAGTGCAGTGCATGTGCAAGTGCAACACTGACAAAAGGTCGTGAGGGATGTGATGTTGAATGTATTCGGCTATTATTATCCAAAAAGTTTGATATTGATGAGGTGTCAGTATGCATCTGGCCCCAGCCTTGAACTTTTGGCTGAAATGTTACAAGTAATTGGATACACGAGTGCACATGCACACACGTTCCACCCTAAAAATGTGCATTTCCTCAATTCTTTTATGAGAGTCACTCTCATTAACTTTATATTTTTGCTAGAGTGAAAATCCCAATTAGAAAAAGTGCATCACACCTTTCACACTCATTTTATTGAGAATGTATGCAAATGGTTGGATGTGAATGCGCCATTGCGTGGGGGACACAAAATGTAAACACAAACAAGGCGAGATGTGAATGAATTTGTTGTACTCTCGCTGTTATCTTGATGAGGAAGATACACGAGTCACGTATGCAGCATTTTCTAATTTCATGAAAGGTGCACATGGTCCGTGTCCTTTGCTTCTCCCTTCTCTGGAAATCCATTAGTGCTAGTTGCCTATTTATAAGATTCTTCATTCTTCAGCGCAGCGGTGGTTTTAGTTGGAAGAAAAGGTCAATCAGAAAATGGCAGCAGGGGCGACATACATGTTTAATTCATGTATGTCAAGTGTCAATGTGGCATGGCATATGGTAGTGTTAGTCTACCCTCACAATACTTTTATTCATTTGGTATGGATGAACTCATATCCCGCTTACTTACAACACTTTTCTTCTTCTGAAAAAAAAGAAAATTGCAATTATTGTAGATGCTCCAAAAGTGCAAAGGGGAAGGGTAGAGTGTAGGAATACGAGGATTATATTCCGCTTCTACATGTCGGATTATGCGTATATGGTTTAGTGTAAGGAGCGAGATAGGCTGACAGGGACAACTCCGTATGATTTGATTCCTAATGCTAACATGACAGCACATGTCAGGGAAAACAAAGCAAAGGAATTGGGAGAATTGTTTGGTGTGTCTTTCGCTTGTTTTTTGTCCGGACGATATGATCGTGATTGTCAGGCAGTTGAGATGAGCATAGGTTTTTCTCCTACTTTCTTCCTTCCACTTGACATGTGTTCTCTCTCTCTCTCTGATTGATCTAACCTGCTTCCATTTGAGTGGAAGGAAGGAAGGCAGGCAAGGAAGACTTCCAAATCGTGTGTCACTTGATCAAGAAGTTAAAGCTACAAAATGCATTAGATTAAGTAGAAAAACAGTTTTTTCCTTGGCATCTGTAACCACTCTTCGTGGACGCCTTTTCTCTCTTCCCTTCGCTGAGTTCCTTCGAGAAAGTAGTGAAGATGTCAAGAATCTCATTTAAGTAACAGGTTTCTTCTCCCGACGGAGCTGAGGATATCTGCAACCTTCCAAAAATGCAAGAGGCAGAGAAGTACACCTCTCATCCACTTCTGCTTAGCCAGCACACTAGGTTTGGGGAAATCTTACCGCAAAAAACAGGAGAAAACGTGTAGACCCTGTGCCAATGCCAAGTCAGCATCATGAGAAAGGTGCAAACGGGAAAGTTTTTTTTACCTGCGTTGTCTGCATATATATTCTCTCTCTCTCTGCAGCAGAGGTAATATACGACGCATCACGGAAGACATATAACCTTCGTCAACTTTCCCTTCCTTCGTTTGGCTTGACTTGAGTTGTTTGGCAAAAGGATTTTCTTTTGATATTCTTCTGGAGAGAGATACTCTTGCGCTTAGCGAGCTGCTTAAGGAATATGACTTGGAGTTTCTCCCTCTCTCTCTCTCTCTCTCTCTCGCTCGCAGAGAGATTCAGCGAGTCAGTCAGTCAGTCAGCAGTCGAATTTTTTGTGAGGGAAGAGAGAAGCTTGTAGTATATTTTTGTGCTCAGCTCAGGAAGGGAATATGTGAGGCGGGTGAGCGATGTCTGGAAAAAAGGTAGGGAGAGTGAGTAAGCGAAGAAGCCAGGAATCCCAGTGGGCTTTAGCCATGTCTCACAGAATAAAAGCATTTATTTCCTCCGACTTTTCCCACCATTACATCAAGAGAAGGAGAAGCTCCATTAAGATGATGAGTTTCACTCGCTCTCTCCGTCTTTCTCTTCCTACCCTAAGAAATATACTCGGCTCATCATCCATACTCCACCATCATGCTCCGAGGTGGTTGCTGTGTGTCTGTCTATGCCTCTTCTAGATCTGCTCTGCTGGTTGACTTGACTTCACGATTTCTCCCCTTTCCTTTTGACTTGATCTGTGTTGGTTGCTTGCTATGCATCATTCGGAAAAAAATATCCTTACGCCGCCTCGCCTGATGAATGAGTGGCGGCGGCGAGAGTAACAAGCAAGCCATTATCCCCCTTTCGTTTTTGCCAAATGACTTGGAAGCTGAGAAAAGCAAGATCAGACATGGTTTGTAAGGAACACCAGAATAAAAAGATTAATTCCTCAACTTTTTTCTTGGTTTACGGATATAATGGGAAGGTAAAAAGGAAATCACGCTCAACAATCAACAATTTGTTGTGATAACCAGATTTGCCCGGCTTTCTCCGGATGGAGAGAGCAACCTGCATCATCATCAACGTCACAGCGAGATTGTTGTTGGTTAAAAGCTATGGAGCCTACCAGTTTTTAGCTGTAACTCGTCGTGTGCAAATTATAAGACATCAAGACTGACTCGTTATGCTCGCAACTTGATGCTTATTAAAAATTTCTTATCCTAATATCCAGCTGATAAGGAAAAAAAGTGGAGCGGGAGGGATGTATGAAAGATAAGAGAAATGAAAAAAGAGGATATTTCCTCTTTGAACATTTCATGAGACCTTCTTACATCTAAACTTTTCTCCCCGGTGAGATAATGCTGAGTGATGTAAATGGATGGAATGAGCGGTAAAGTGGGTCTTTAAGACAAGACTTATTACATATTAATAACAGGAGAAGAGCACCATCATCCTCGTCATCGTCATCATCTTCAGCCAAAAGACTTTTTCTCGAGTGGAGCAAGTCGACTCTCTCCTCCAAAGTTATGAGTGTATGAATGAGCCACTTTTTTGTTTTGTCCTAACTCATATTGTGGAGCATGTTGCTCAAGCCACAAGTGTAGAGGAAGAGGATGACGGCACCATACGAATACTGCACCGCATGAAATGAAGGGGAAAATATGTTCTTTGTGCAATCGTCATAATTTTGTTGGGCAAGTGGTGCGACCAACAGTTACGGTCACAAGTAAAATGGGGAAACATGTTTTTTACTCTCTCCGAGAAAGGGGTAGTGGGCTCGTGAGTGTGTGGGAAAAGTGAGGTGATAAGGATGTCAGGAGAGGCTATCTTGCGCCATGTACTCCTCTTCTTTACGAGGTCGAGCTCTGCTCTCTCAGCACCAAACACATTTACCTGCTTTTTGCTTACAACCACAATTACAAACTCCTCGACTCTTATCGTGCCGCGAAGGAGAACATTTCGCAGGGATAAAAGTAATACGGAGATTACAACACTCCAAAAATCTTAGCATAAACCATACAGCATTTTCCAGAGGAGGGCTGTAGTGGAGAAAGAGTGCTTAGAACGTAGAGAGACATGTTGTGCAATGTCAGCAACATTTTCATATAAAATACAAAAAAGCGTTTACAAACACGGAACAGAATCATGTTGTCGTCCAAAATATTTTCTCCAATGTGGGTTTCCTCAGATTCCGTAAAGAATTTTGCAACAAGCACAAAATTTATTAGAAACACAAGAGTATATGGTCATGTTTGGAGGAATGCGGAGTGCATCTTTCACTCCAGCTCCACAGAGTTTGATGATGACGACGAAGTTAGACTTCCGTGTTACTGTCACAATGAGTGTTTCTCTTCTTTTTAGCGATTTGTTGAGCGCGTGTCCAAGCGGAGCGAGAGAAAGGGAAAGAGAGATGACGATGATCATATAATATATATTGTATGAATTTTCTGGACGCAGTCATTGGAACAGAGTGCCAACTAGTTTTACTTCTTCTTCTCTCCAGGACATGTATGAGTATGCTGATGTGGATGAAAAGAAAACAATGGTTTTTGCGAATCTGAAGCGAAGTCAGCAAAAAGGAGAAAAGCGACTTCAGTGAAAGTGGGGAAACGTTCCGCCTCCCTCATATTCCATTATCCCACAATAATTTCCACGGAATTGTAGTCATTGTGGAGAAGATACATAATAGGCGACGTGCTTTTCCGCACCGCACAACACTCTGCATGGATGAGTGAGTTGGCTCATTGTGTGTCTTGTGTATTTGTTATTAAAATCAGAGAAAATATTTTCCACGGATTATTGGATGGATACACTGGAATGATGCTGATTTTGTGTACAGATTAAATAATATGTTGAGTGGGACTCGTCCACATATCGTAATCAATTATCATCTCTTGCATTCATGCCGCGAGATAATTGTGCTCAAAATACACATTCTTTCGAAGAGGGCAACCATGTGAAATGATATGCTCATGGACGCAGGAAGATGAGCGAACTACAATTTTGATGATCAGCGGGATAACACCTCTCTCTCTCTCTCTCTTTAACATCGAACGCAAATACTTCATTTCCAGTTTTCCCAATTCGAGCGTGTAATAACAAGGATTTTAGTAAGAATGAGGATCATCATTATTACAATTTGGGTTGCATTACAATTATTGGCATGTGTGGAAATGTGAAAGTATGTTTTCGGAGAATTTTCAGTTTTGCCATGCTACAAGCTTCCTCAACCACGCGCAATTATGCTATATTTCAACAAGAAACAAATAATTTGAACTAATCCAAAATCCAAATAATAATTTTCCAGTTTATCCACTCAAATCGGATTATTGAAATGCCTAAAGTTGACTCAAGTAGGATTATGATGAAAGTGGAAATGCATGAAAGCGCTATTCTCTTGTCTCCACTTCCAGACTTGTATCTTCACTTGGCAATTGGGGTGGAACGGGACTGATAACAAGAGAATATTATTGACTAATGTCCTCGTTTGCTAAGTCGGCATAATAAAACTTTTCCTTTTGCACAACTTTTAAAACGACGCTTTCACTGAAAATCGGTTTTTAAAAGAGACTGAAGAAGACATGTTTTATTCGCAACCATTCCCGACGAGTTTCACTTTTTACATGTTCCCCATAAATTAGTCGTCACATATTTATAACTTACCTTGATACCTATGTGGCCATCCAAACAACTATTTATACTTCTTTTTAAATATTTATAATGTATCTATACATTTTGCACCTTTTTACACTAAAATTTATTATTAGTCTTATTTTACAAAGTATTTAACCAGCTTCAACATTTGTAAAACATGCATAATATACTCTTACCTTTAACCAATCATGTATTCTTATCGTAGTTTTACATATGAAATGGTAAGTTAAGTATACCTTCTCTCTTGATTTTAAGTACAGATTTATTTACAAGTTTTGTGATGTGTAAGATACAATATATTTGAATGTTGGGTATTTGCGTGGAACTAGACAGCTACTTTTATTCCAAAAAGTGAGAGTCAAATATCAAAAACGAGTTGCTAGAAAGAAAAAGGGTGTGTGAACTGTGAACATTGTAGACTGCTTTGTGCTGTGGTTGGAAAGGTGATGATGGCGAATGATGAGAGAGTGCGGATTACGCGTGAAAAGGTGAAAAAATTTCCGTGTTTTGTCTGTGACATATACAATACACATGTAATTATGTATTCAATTATTTTTATTTCAGTAAGTAGATGATTGTGGGCATTGTTTGGGTTATCAAATTCGTCAATTACTTCTCTCACATGAAAACATGGAGCAGACATACCCAAATTCATGGCCGATAATAATTCAAAAGTATGAGTAATTTTCTAGACGAGTTTAAATAGATAAATTTTCTCCAGTCACTCACGCACTCATGTTATCAGAACTGTCTTTCTTCCTTCACATTATTATCTAAGGTAAAAGTCAGCTAATTGTAAGTCATTTCTGTTAACTAAATCTGGAGCATAATGTGTGATAATATAACACATACAAAGCATGCATGATGCCCTCTCCAATTTCACAGACAACACTCAACACTCACATTTCAGTGAGCTATCAACACTCTTCATTCAACAGAACACATTCTCTTAGAATTTTGTCGCGTTTGTGGTCATGTTAGATTAGATTACGAAAATGCTAGCGTATCTTCCACTTCCACCTACTCCATTAACTTTTATATCTCAAAGTGTATTAAAAGAGGTATCCATATTCATTCTCATGTCCACAAAGTGTGCCATACCAAAAATTCACGCATTGTAGGGGCGGAATGAGGCGACTATATCAAGTTGACAATTTTGTTGTGTGGATGAGTTTTTGGGGGTAAAGGGTTAAGTGGCGCACTTCTCTAAAGATAGTACCAGTAATAAAGGATTTTAGTTGGGGTTATGTGCTAACTGCCAGATGTTCTATCTCAAGATCCGTTGCGGCGATGATGCTGTGGCCGGGTAAGCGAGACGGGATGAGGAGCAGGTATTTAAGAGGTAGTGCGAGATGAAGACCACGGAGACTACTCCAATGTTGACGGTCCACAAGCTAGCCGCGGTGACAGGGTGGCTTCCACCTCTCACTGAAAAATAGAAAAATAAAAATTCCAAATCAGTTTTCCGCTTCTCACAGATTTTTCCAAGCAAAATAAGGAATGGATTGTGCGTGTATGTTCGGCTTCAGCCGGGGCACGCTGAGTGAGTAATGAGGATGCAGGCGCGTTCTGCATTCATGAAAATTCAATGAGGTGTGTTGGTGTGTGAGTGCGTTTGGAACTAGATCGAATCGAAGGCTACATGGCGTCCGCGCACAATGTCGAATCAAGTGGAACAAGTCAATCTTGTCGAGTTTGCCCTGCATTCGCACACATGACTACCATTTACTCTGATTTCCCACACCAAAGAAAGGACGACGATGGGGGAAATGGAAAACCGAGAGGAAAAAATCTTAAGACTTGAGAAGATCGGCACCACAGGATCTCCTCTCCTCTATTTATGTGCATGTATTCATGCACCATTCTTCCACGTTCTTTTTCCTCGTCGAGCAGCGAGATGATGTGAAGAAGTGAGTAAACTTGACGAACTACTACACTCGTTGTTCCCAGGGATAAAGAAGGATTTATACTTGTCCTCCTTTAAATGCACGTGAGAGTTCCCCTTTGTTCGCTTTTGTGCTCACTGAACCACCTTTTTTCTCTGCACAGTTAAACCTCTAAGCTTCCCATCGTCACCATCATGCTCCACTTCACTTGACTGCTTCAGCAAACTCCACTTTTTTTTACTTGCTTTCAGATTTTTGAAGAAGCGTGGGAATTGCGGAGAACCAACAAACCCACAAACACTTTCCCCTGGAGAAAGTCAACTGAACCCGATGCAAAAGCCTTACTCACTCCTTCACTTCCTGGTTCTCCTCTGGACAAAAGAAATGTTTTTCGCAGACTTATTGGTCCAACAACAAACATACCTAAAAGTGAGGCTTCTCGATCGTCTTGGAAAACAGGTGAAGTTGCAACATTGAAGCTAGTGGATCTCACGTCTGTCGCCGATTTCCTGGCGGTGCCCAACATCCGCTCATCCCCGTCCTGCCAGAAGAGGGTAGAAATGCTCGCCACGCAGCGAACTTTCGCCTCGCCATTCTCGTTGAAGTGATACGGCTCTAGCGTCATGTTGAGCTTGGATACTGTCGACGTCAGTCCGATGTTCACGAGGGAAGTGCCTGCTCTCCCTACCTTCGGCTTGATCACCTTCACCCCGTGCTCAATCTGAAAGAGAACAAAAATTTATATTCAAAGAACATTGCCACCTCAAAATTTTTATTCCAATGAGAATATCCCCTTTTCAACCATTTTTATCCCAGCAATTTCCATGTAAAACTCAGTGTTCCTCCACACTCCATGATTTACGATTAATGGCTTGCGCAAATTCATGCAGAGTGTCTCGCTGGAGGAGAACATGTGGAGCAGGTGACAACATGCATGATCGAGAAAAGAGAAGAAAAACTCGTCAATTCCTCCTCACTTTATTGGCCTTAAATGACAAGAAATGGTCTCATAAAAAATATGTGTGTCCCTTCCAGCTTCTTAGCCTAAGAAGACCTCTCAAGAGAAAGCTCTGCGCTACATTCTCATAGTTGTAATGATAATAATAAGGAAATATGATGACCGTCATAAAAAATGGATAGAGTGAGTGTAAGAGTTTTGTAGTGGAAAGCTGGAAGGCTATAAAAAGTGAAGACTGAAAGGGAATACCCGCAATAAGATGGCGATGACGACGATGATGATGAGGCGGCGCAGTGAAGGAAAGTGAAATCATTCCTTCACTTGTTTTATGAATTTACTATGGAAGGGGAAAGGTAGAGGAAAGGCAGGTCATAAATCTTGATAGTCGCATATTACTCCTCCGACATATCGTCATCGGACGGACGCACCTGCACAAACGATTCACCAAAAGAAGGGCAATAATAGGGAAAGATCAGGCACGAGCACGAGCTCCACAAGAATTTGGTGCACAACCTTCTGTGGTTGCCTTGAGGCTACAACAAAATACAAAGGAGCTCAATTCCTTTACGCAGTCCATTACTGCACAGCTCGCCCATGTGCTTACTTGCCTCGCTCTTTCCAGAAAGAATGCAAAATGTGAGGGAACAAAAGAGGAGAAAGAAGTAAAGAGTAAAAGAAGCCAAAGCCAACGACACTTTTCTTCCGTGAAAGTGATTCTTTCGCGTCTCCCTTGACATGTGTGTAGCGGTGTAGTTTTTTTTTTGAGAAAAAAAAAGATATTCCGAACTAGTATATTCTCTCGCTCTGTTAATGTTAGCTACCTGCTGGAGAAGAAGTCATTTTTGTGGAGATTTGCAATGGAAATATGTGAGAGGAAGCTTTCCCCGATGACAGTTTTAGCAAGATGAATTAAGCTCGCTTTTTTCTCCTCTCACGCCTTTTGAATCCTATCTCACTTCTGCTTCCTTTCACCCTCATCACCATTGACTCGACTAAAAACTACGAAAAAAGAAGAAAAAACTTTTTACTTGTCAGCCAGCACACACACTAAATAGTGTAGCACAAAACATTGTGGCTATATACTCCATTTGGTTGGGCCCATACCCATTATAATGCGCTTACGCACACGGTACACCTCCGCCTTCTCCACCTCACTTCTTTATTCCAATTTTCTCCTCCAAATTTATTCCCCACGGCGATTACCTTGAGAAAAAATGGAAGCTATATAGCGGGTGGAGGTAACGCTGAAAATATGGACAGGCCCAAGGGTAAGGTGGCGATAAATATTTACTCCCAAAACAGTACATTTCATTTCAGAAAGTAGTACAAAGTAGTACAGCAAATTTTTTAC
>JAQFZW010003869.1:0-11702 GCA_034687055.1 Heteromurus nitidus | reverse complement strand
CGGCAACGACTTCGTCGTGAACCTTTACGAAAATAAAGCTCAGTCGTCAGTTCTCAGCAGTTCTCCTATCATTTCTAAAGAGATTATAAATGTAATGCAGGGACTCTACCAGAAACTTGATATTATGGAAATTGTCCACCCTGATAAACATTTTTCCCTTTGAGATCTGGGTTCATTATTTCATATTATACGAAGCACATGTCAAGTTTTCCAGATTTGGGATGATAGCTAAAAGCCAAAATACAACACAGAAGATGGGTTATAACATAACTGTTTGTATGAACTCGTATTTAAATGAGATTGGGATTTCCCATAGGCAAATGCTCAGTATATTTCCATATATTTTATGGTGTACGATGAAAGATGGGAGCTTCGCTGAATAATAATATGTCACTTTTGTGTTGAAGTTTCTATGTGCACATTGGTGTCAGCGAGTAACGCATTTAGATTTAGACCAGTCAGGTAGTTCAGTGTGATTGGGTTAACTGCTCGCTTGTGCTCAGTTGACTAACTTCTAAAAGTGTTGTCGCATTTGGACATTAGCATGGTCGAGAGGTTATCGGAAACGGTTTCAAGTGAGACGTCTTAGAATGACAAATCTGTTCTGTCATGCAGATTTTCGAAATATTCGATACAGTCATTGTTTGTGTGACATATTCCGTGCTTCATGCCTCCAACGGAAATTTACGACTCCTTGGTTCATGCAAATGGACGTACCAAGGTAGATTCAGACATAGAAAATCAAAGGATAACCACGAGCATCACGACCGAGACACATTGCCGGTTATCGGCAATGTCAGTCTCCAGAGGTATCATTGCCACCATTTCGCACTGCATTCGAGCCCGCATTCGCCGCACTCATGAGGAAGAGAGTCGTGCCAGAAATGAGCAAAATGGGAACACTATCATTAAGAACAGAATTGACGGTAAACATGAATGTTTCGACAATTAGTGGAAATGTTATAATACATTCCGGAAACCGAGAGGCCATTTATAAAAAAATTAGCTTTTGCATAAGTTAAGGCCAACGGAGATGGCAGTAATGAAAACTAGGAATGTGGAAATGAATTTGACGATTGAGTGAGTAATCTGGTGTTGGTTTTCCTTTGACTTAAATGCAGAAATGATAAATGTCACCCGTTACGGAAGCGTCAACACCAGTATTCATGACGTGACAAGGAGAAGACGTAGAAGTCGCAGTCCCGTTCAAAATGAAGGACCTCCGATGGTGGAGAAAATGAGGAGACGCCTTCAATTCTATTTCATGAATCCTCTGGAAAAGTGGCATGTTAAACGTCAGTTCCCCTATAAATTGGCGATCCAGCTTATCAAAGTATTTTTTGTCACATTTCAGGTAATAACCTTGCTTTCGTAAAACATCAATAATCAAGCTGGAATGTGTACTTCTGGAATATACGTGATTTAATTATAATTACTTGTTTGTATTTCAGTTGTGTCTCTTCGCGACGTACCGATACGCAAACGTGAATTACACGTGGGACAATAAAATCACATTTTCCCATCTCTTCCTCAAGGATTGGGATCCTAGTCGAGAAATTACGTCTTACCCTCCGACAACAGGTCCGCTTGCAGTTTATACAAAGGACGACTTTTACAAATTCGTCAACCACGCTGTGGATACTGTAAGTTTTTTTACCGCATTAACTATTAACTTAAAGTGTCATTCATTGTGATTGTTATGGAAATTAACTGACCACACATTGTTTACAATTGTAGTACGCTCAAATAGAATCGATAGCCATTGGGCCATACTTTTACTCGAATACGGATGGAACAGTGGCTCCGATGCAGTTCTGTATAGAGAAATATGTGAACGGAGTGATATTTGGATTCAATGAGAGCTACGTTTTTGATAGCCAGACTGAGAAAAAATGCATCAACATTACTGCCAACGATTTCAACGCTAGCACGCCCTTCCACAGTGATCAATTTTTCCAAGCGCAGAACTTTCCCATTTTATTCGACTCCCTTTTGGAAGCTCATCTCATCTTTACTTTGAAGACTGTCCGATTCAGGGATTTAGGGCCTCTCAAGTCTCCAGATTGCTTTCGGTTTGATTTAGACGTGAGTCCTTTTCTACCTTCGCAGATCAATTTTCAACTTTTAAGTTCTCATTTGAGTTGCATATAAATTGTTACAATAAAAACATGTATTTTCTAGATAAAATTCAATAATCGTGATCATGATGGCCAAGCTTTGGTAACTATTGAGGCACAGCCGACTCGACTTCCCTGTAAAGGAGATATGGAGTACGTAGGTAAAGTAGTTCAGAGTTTTCTATGAAATACGAATATTTATTGCATGCTTGTACTGGATCAATAACTTCTTTGTAACATTTTCCGACCCAGCGGACAATAGATTAGAGCGAATAGGACGTAGTGGAGTCAACTACATCGTGATTGGGATGTGCACCCTCTCCTTAGTATTATGTTGTCGGGCAATTTACAGGGCGCAGCTTCTAAAGAGGGTCAGTCACCTAAATTAACCGTGTTGAAATTCGAATTTGATGCAGAGTTTTATTTTTAAAGTACTTGACTCATTTCGATTATTTTTCAGGAAGCGATATCATTTTTTCAAAAGTACTGTCAACGTGATATGTCAGTTCAGGAACGCTTGGATTTCATCAACTTCTGGTATTTGCTGATAATTTTGAATGATATTCTCATCATCTGTGGCTCAGCGTTGAAGGAGCAAATTGATAATAAAGTAAGTATTACAGTAAATATTGTGAAGCTTTTCTGGTATTTAATGAAAGTAATCATTAAAATGTCCTTGTTGTGATTGTAGGAGCTTACGGGCGAAGCATGGAATGTATGCAGCTTATTGTTAGGAGTAGGGAATCTCTTGGTCTGGTTCGGAGTTTTGCGCTATCTTGGATTCTTCAGAACGTACAACGTTCTCATCTTAACCTTGAAGAGAGCGACACCAAATGTGCTCCGGTTTCTCATCTGCGCTATTCTCATTTACGCCGGATTTACTTTTTGTGGATGGTTGATACTTGGACCGTACCATCTTAAAGTTAGTTGAAACAACAATGAATACTCTGTTTTGCAACGCAATTTTATGGCCCAGACTTTAAATGATAACTTACTTTCCGACTTTGCAGTTCAGTACACTGTCCACAACATCCGAGTGCTTGTTTGCACTAATCAACGGTGACGACATGTTTGCCACTTTCGCGTCCATGTCCTCAAAGTCAACCCTTCTCTGGTGGTTTTGCCGATTCTATTTGTACACATTCATCAGTCTCTTCATTTACGTTGTTCTCAGCTTGTTCATCGCCTTAATTATGGATGCCTACGAAACAATCAAGCTCTACTACACTGATGGATTCCCTCGAACCATGCTGCAGGAGTTTGTTTGCGGTTTAGACCTTAATCAGCAGTCACCTTCGGATTCAAGTCCGGACAGTAATAGTCATAGTCATCACCACATCCCGATAACTCTCTCCCGACAAGCTAGCATTACGTCTGAGGTGGGTAGGCGAATGTCAACGACAACTGCTGGAGGCTTATTGGACACCATCGTTGAGACTATTTGTGGATGCAATAACTCCAACCCTCAATTGAATAAGTAATTGAATATGTCACTTCTCTCAATGATTTTGAGACATCCTCTATTTATGTTTGATTCGCTAACTCTGTTTCATTTATTCCTGTTATCAATTGCAGATCACCGACTGAAGAATCCCAACCACTTATCGACGCATAAATTTTGTTCAGTAGATATTCTAATAATCTATATATATTTATATATTTTGTCAAGTTGCCATAATACATAGTACCTATTATTTTGTAAAAATCCGAGGATGAAAATATTGATACCAATCCTGTAAACTAAATTAATGCAGCGCGCAGAAGTAGTAAGAAATTTTTTCTATGCACTACCTAGCTTTAGTTTTGTTTAAATCATCAATCATCAATAATAAACTCTATACCGCTGATTTTGCATTTATGACAAATTAATCAAGCAGCATGACAATGTACAACCTCTCTCTCTCTCTCTCTCTTTATACAACTTACAACCTTATTAAGCAGTTTCTAGTCTCATGTAAACTTATCATCGCTGAGGTCTTCTGCTGTGAGAAACAATTGCCTTGTAATACCATCAATACATTAATTGACATGTCAAAAAGTACCGTCACAATTCCATTTCAGGTAAAATAACAGAAAAGTCAATCAAAGCAGCCAATCATGCTCAATAGCGTTTGTTCATGTCTTGCAAAAGAATAATATAGCACCCTTATCCTGATCTGTGTGTGTATCCATTCGTTGAAATAAAAAGCTTTCTGAAACATACGCGTAGCTCACTTCAAACCCAAAGCCAAACATCAATGAATTCATGTTAGCATAAAAAAATGGCATCACAGCGAACAAAAAACCATCGTCAATACACACATCTTATATCCCTCTCACGGATCCTGCCAATTTTGGTCAAATAGGTCATTTAATTTAGTAATACGCGTCCACGAAGCCGAGAAAAAAAATATGTTCACGACTGGGATTTTTTATAGTTGGGCTTGGGCCTTCCTACAATTTCACCTTGTGCAACAGAAAGGCATCATCCATCCATCTTTCATATTCCTGTAACGAATGGGGAATGTGTACTCTGACAAATCGCTTCCCATACTTGCATGCTTTTTGCACACACACGGGCAAATCGCAGAGATTTTAACAAGTGTGACTGAATGAATGCATACAACTCGTATGAATTTCGTGTCTTTTTCACTCTCTTCTAAAATGCAGGGAAGATTCTTACGATTAGCTTGGATTTGGATATATACGAAATGGCACATGAGAGAGGTTTCTTTCTTCTTCTAATAAACTCGCATCTGCATTTATTGGATTAACACACAATTTCATCAAAAAAATCATTACTAAATGCAAAAGTTGAGAAGACGAAGAAGAAGCTACTCCACCTCTTCTTTTCTTTCTAATTCCAAGTCTGTCCGAAATCAATGGGTTATATGTTATCCGAGATGCCTCACATAACACACACAAATAATATGCATGCATGCATGATTTGGACCCCAAAAACACCCAAACCCATCCAATATTGTTTTTTTCTTTGAAGATTCTACATGGAAAAGTAGATAAAAGTATTTTTACACAGGAGAAGATAGAGAGATGGATGAATCTAGTGGTGCTGCTAGTATGACAAACGCGTATCCAATATAGCTACCACGAGGGTTTCCTATGGCATTCCACATCTAATCTTGTGTTCTGTACACCTAACTTTTTTTGTTATCCCCTTCATGCCCTCCAATCCAACTTGTAAAACTGTGTGTTTGTATCTATCTACGAAAGATTTACTCTTTCAGCTCGCTCAGCTGCTTCCAAATCGTTCTGCTTCTGTTCCCTTTTTACCTACATTTCTACATGTGACGAGGATTTCTCGAAGATATTTTCAAAAATGATCATATAGCACTCAAAGGGAAAAATTTTGCTAAAACATAAGCAATAAGCATAGCGATAGCGGCTTGTCTACCACACACCTACAACATTTTTTTGGTGGGACAACCTACATAAAAAAATCACGGCACAGATCATCGCAGGCATCGTGCTAAACATATACCTGCTAAATTTTTGCACACTAAATAATGTATCCGCTCTGTTATGGCCCGAATCATAAAAAGGATATGAAGGATTTGTGCATGTAATCTTTGGTATTTAAGCAGAGTGCAAAAATGAAATGGCAATCTTTGGAATGCCTTCTTCACACACGAAAATATAATAATACACAAATAGTCGATAGTTTGTGAACGCATTTTTCTTTTGGGGAAAAGGGTTTAATGCATCTAATGCATGTTGATGATGTGATGTGACTAAAAGATGATTATGTTGATGATCTTGACGACGACGATATTATGATGTTCACGCTAAAAAATTGTACTTGTATCGCATCTTAAGTACTTTGTGCATGTGTGTGTGTGCGTGTGTGCCATGCCATCATCATGTTGACGACATTGGCAACATAAAGTTGGCAATGCAATCCAAATCGGCAAATATATAAAAAAACATTATTTTGTTGTGTTCTTTGAGGATTGTGCCTGTGTGTGTGTGGTGGATGGTTTTCATAGTTTCGTAGGGGTGACGATATACCAGAGATAAATATTGGCAGAGGATTTTTTTTCGTAAGTTTAAGTTTCATTTTGTGAAATGTGACGAAACCAATGGAGGAGACCACACTCAGAAAGTGATATACAAATGACATCAGTTGTGGACATTTGAAAGGAAATCATGTGAAAACCAAATGCATTAGTCACTAAGGAAAGGATTGCATATTTGCCCTTCCTGTCACATTTTCGTCACTAACTTCTCTCCCCACTATTCCATTCATTCAGTAATTAATGATGTGGTTGTAGCGGTAATATACTGGAGTAAGGCAAAGAAATGAACAAGTAATTGTGAATTGTTTGCTGGAGACTGGACGTGTGTGTTTCAAGTTTGAAAGTTTTCTTTGTCAGACAAGCAGTGTCATCATTCAGACTGGAAATAAGTTGGAAGTTAAGAAAGAAGAAGGGAGACTGAAATATTTTTATTGGTCGACGCGGGGAATAAACAAAGCTAATCATCGACGTGTTTAAAAATTACGACCACGGTCCACGGACAACCACCACCTGTTCCTTTCCCCTGCAGTGTTGCTGGAAGTGGAGGGAGTGATTCTGCTGGAGAGTTGGAGTGAATTTGTATTCAAAAAACATTCGGTTCTCCTCGTGTCCTTCCTGTCTCGCTGTCAATCAGGGATCATCAATCAAGTTTCGAGGAGAGGAAAGAGGCGAGCAGTGTGTCAAGTCGTTTCTTTGTGTGTGGGTGCCAGGTGTCAGCATGCCAACGGATTAAAATTACTTGATGTGAGCTACTGTCCTGCTAAATCTTGACTATTTGGTGCTAAAATACTCTCCATCCAGTCCAGTGTTAACGAATACTCATCACAAGGGGCCAAACCGTATCGTTGGATTATTTACAAATATTTATGCTGATTTGATTCCTAACCGTGACAACTTGGAAATACTCATTGGAAAATGGAGGATTTAAGTAAGTCAAACTTGTTTCGTCTGTTTCTAGAAATATGCTTGTTGTAGAAAAGTAGAATTTCTTGCTGCACGTTTTTGCTTATATCATTTTGAATATGAATTGTGTGTCAAGTGTTTTAAACATTTATTCGGCAATCGGAATCGGAGAATTTCTGCATAAAAACTGGCACACCTCGCACAAACATCCTCACGGCTAGTCAGCTATCACAAGTCCAAGATATTTTTAATTATTGCATCAGTTAATTAATAAATAATATTATAAAAGACTTAACACCGTGTACAACTTTTCTCTCTTTCTGCTGTGGCTTTTTGATATATCAAACATCAAAAATGTGCAACGGCGATTCACAAGACCTTGGAAACCGGTACACATGCTCTCCAGCACATTCTTATCTTTGGTCACAAAAATAAGTCAGTCAGTGTCGAACACGACGACAACGAACTTACTCGCCGACTAATCAGAACAATAAAAATGATTATAAGTGAGTTCCAATCACACATGTCAAGAATCTGGTGCAATTTCTTGTTTGCATTGCAATTGCAAATGATTTGTTGACTTTCCGCCTAGAGTTGAGAGTAACCTTAAAGCCCAATTGTTTAATTATTAAAGCACTAGGCTCAAACTGGTAAAAAGTAAACGCTTTCCTAAAATTAAAGATTATCTTTCTATTTCTACGTAACATATAGCGTCGTGAATTCTATGTTAATCAACACAACATGGTCATGTCGTCATAACGCCAATACGGTGCATAACGTTATAATCCACATTTTTCCGAGTAACTCTCTGACGGAAGGAGTGATTCTGATGATGCTCGAGGCTCCTAACGAGTCAACAGTTTTAAGCATTGCCAGAATACACTACGCTACGCTGCCATGTAACCAAATGCGCAGCACCTTCTTTTGTTAAAGCAACAACAAAAAACGTCAGGAATTGCAGATGATTTGTATTATCTTGCCCATTTTGACGCATTCTTCGCGGATTTACAAAGGCTGCAAATGAAATAACAAACGTTTTCCTAACGAATTTATCGGTATAATTGATTCGGTTCTTTTGGTGCATGGTGAACTATATTTTTGTGACTGCATGCACGGTTAAATGTCTGCATAAATACAGGGTTACAATAGGAAATCGTGAGTAGTTGAGAAGTGACAGGAATATTGCGAGTATTTAACTGAACTTCTGTTGTCTGTATATAGTATATACATAAACAACCTTTCATAAGTTATCTGTTAAACCGTATCATATTATTGCGGTGAGGTCAGCAAGGTAAATGTCTTTAATAAGTCTACATTGTCGAACTACTAAAATGTGACCGATGGCGATTTTGACTGGTTTACAAAGTCCTATATACTTTCAACTTTTCTTTAGGCGCATCACATAAGACTCCCTCAGTCACTATGACAGGCAGAAAGATGAAGTCAAAAGTGAAAGTCGTGCCTGCTCCGACCACGGAGAGTGCCGAAAAGTTCACGTTCTTCTGGAAAACAGCCTCTCCATTCTCACAGTTCCACAGTTCTCCTTTTACCGCTCTGCCTTTGTTCATTACCACTGAAGAGGATAAGAAGGGCTACGAATTTGCATTTTGTGAACAATGGATGATGTTCAACAAGGCGAAACTGTTTAAAGATGAGGCAACAGCGGAAAAGATCCTCCAGGCTACCGAGCCACAAGAATGCAAGGCTCTTGGACGAAGTGTGACTCCATTCGATTTGGACGTTTGGAGTGAGCATAACGAGAGAATTGTAAAGGAGGGGAATCGACATAAATTCACCCAGAATCCGAAGCTCTTGAAAGCGCTGATGGACACTGAGGGAACCACTTTGGTTGAGGCGAGCCCTGTCGATCGTCTTTACGGAATTGGCCTCTCCGCTAATAACCCGAAGGCACTGAGCCGGGCCACCTGGAGAGGCAGAAATTTGCTTGGGGAGATACTGACCGTGCTCAGGGATGAGTTGAAGGCAGGGGGAGACGAGGATGATCAAGCTGGAGAAGCTAGCACCAGCTCTGGGGGCAAATAAAAAGCTTAACGTAGTTTGGGCATTTGAAAGAGTTAATCTCCTCACCCTCACAATATTTCATCTATTTGGTGATCAAGTGATCAATGAGTCGTCTTGCGTCATCCACTATTCTGTAATTTTCAGCTGTAGGAACAATTTTTGTCCTTTTTAAGAGTTTAAGTATCCTTCAATGAGTCTCTCCTCTCCGTTGGGTATATATTCGTTGACATTCCTAAGTAACTAGATATATAGCGGAATAATAGTATGCAATTTTTGATATTTATTGATATTTATATTTGATAAAATCATAATTACGGATGCCATATAAATAGCTTAATTAACTGTCGTATTTGGGGAAATATACCAGTATTACCAGTAGATACAGTGCAATTGTAATTAAATATTATTATGTGATAACACAATTGTGAATCTTGCACTGTGAACGTAAACCTTGATTTAAGCATTACATCGCAAGAAGAAGTTCCTAATTCCAGCAATTCATATTTATTCATCTGTTCCTAATATAAAAACATTACATGACTATTTGGGGTTTAAGTCATACCATAGACAAAAGTATTTGCGAAAACTAGAAATAATGCAGATATTTTAAGGCAAAAATTTCTGCACTAAATCATATATCTACGTTTGTAACATGCCATACAGTTTGTGACACGTGAATCATAATTGAATTAAATCACTGTAGCTAGCTACAAATTTAATTTCAATTAATCGCAAGTAGAAATAATTTCCGTCCACAATGGTATCATGCTTGCAGGCTATTGTAGTCCCATTAACACTTTTGAGCATTGGATTCCACCACCACACGTGATGATGTATCATTAAATAACATTAACGACAGCAAGAGTGCTTAACCTTTCGAGTAAACGACTTTAATGCTCGAGTCGCAACACAACGCAGCGCAACCGGTTGTTGAATTGTAACGAACGATGTTGCCCCCACCTAAGAGCATTTGTAATTCACAGTCACCAATTTGTTATTGCCACTTTTATTGCAACTTGTTCTCCAACTTAATTTTCCACTATGATCATGATCATTACATGACCATTCTGTTAGAGTCTATAGTTGAGCCTTTGCGTGCGTCCGTCCCAGCGAGAAGCAATAAGTTGAACGTTGAAAAGCATATAAATAAGCAGCATTTTGTCTGATGCATTATTACTTATCATTATTCTCACTATCACACCCTCTCCATCCAATAAAACTCTGATCCACTTGTCGTTTCTATCGTAACAATTACAGTGAGAGAGAAAACAACAAGGGTAGTTTTCATTTCTGCCTTGTTGATTCAGTATGTTGCTCTATAATAAGCGTCCTGTCATCTCTGTCGCTTTATTGCTGGCCGTGATTGTGATATGCCAGCCCATGACACTTTTTCGCCAAAGATTTTTGTCATTTCTGCGGGCTATATTCCATTACATCATTTTATTGGACAGTTGATATGTCTGGAGCAAATGTCTATCATCCTTTGCATCAAAGCATTCGTCCACTACGAAAAAAAGAAAAGAAAACTAACTCGGAGCAGCCAGCAATCACTCAAGAGTCAGATCTGATCATCAAAATGAGAGAAGTAGAGCAGATTTGTTGCCCAGAGTGCTTTACTGTTACACACATCCACATCTCTCTTGATTACTAGTTTCTTGTCTGAACTTCATTCTTTGAGACAACTCAAACATTTCCAAACACAACATTATTTTACGCTTTATCAGCTTCATCTCTCATCTCATCCAATGCTGTTTTCGCCCACGCGCACGCGTCAACTCAATGGGGAAAAAGTGATTTTTGACTTGGAGTGTCGTGTGTGTGTATGTGTGCAAACTATGCCCAAGCAAGTGTAAAATGTGTAACATTATTGCGCTCTAAATTATAGGAGAAAATATTTTTATTTTCGTTTGAAGTGAAATGAGCAACAGCGCATACCAACACCGGTTTGATTTATCGACGAGATGCTCACTAGTGTGCATAATTTCCCCTTATAAGTCTCGTTGCAGTGTTCTTTACGACCAAGTATAAACCAAGTTGTTGTTATTTGTGCACTGCACAGACGCGCAAAAAATTATATTGATCTTGCTTCATATGAGATCTGCGAAGAGATACACATATTTTGAAATATTGACGAGCTTTTCCCAAAATTTTATGTGTTTATGCTAAATGTTTGTCTCGGAGGCGAAAATCTTGTCTAAAAATATAGCAAATAGACGTTCGTTTATTGGTCCTTGACATTCCTCCATTCCTCCACCAGTCAAATCCCAATTGACTCATTAATCTCTTTGTGAGCCTGAGGACGTGTGTAGCGTGTGTTCGCGTGATAAGATTCTCTGCAAAAATAAAAAAAACTCGAGCAAAATGTGAGTTGAATCCAGCACCAAGCCTTTTTATTTCTCTCCCGGTGACATTGTGGTGGTTGATGATAGTTATCACTTCGGAACGTATTCAAATTAGCGGAGCGTTGTTGTACAATATGTGGATATGCAAAATGTTTGATGAGATTATATGCTCGAGACATTATCACGGTGATGTGGTGTGAGAAGACTCGAGAGAGAAAAAAATCCTGAATTAAGACAGTGGGCTGTAGGTAACTTTGAAGTGACTCTCCTCCTACACTATTTCGAAAATTAAGAAAATAGTCTAC
>JAQFZW010003868.1:0-11705 GCA_034687055.1 Heteromurus nitidus | reverse complement strand
AAGCCGGACTTATGACTGGTCGGGACCAGTCGTAAGTCCGGCTTAAACCTGGATTAAATGTTTCCCGATTCACCCCTAAATGATTCTGAACTTTGATTAATTCTCTTTCTTAATAATAAAAAATAATTATGACTAAGATATTTATGCAATAGTATTCAATTCAGCACACACAATGGAACAGAAATACGGGCAATTTCCATAATAGTAGTTCACTTATTTATCCTACGAATCCAGCAAATGTCGAGAGAGATAATTGGAGCATTAAACCTGACCCGTCAAAGAGCCATAGCTTTTACGTGAAAGCAACTTTTTATTCAATATTTAGCATTTCAAACCGACAATTTGATAACTAGGTACCTAAAACATTTAATCTCTTTTTCTGGACAGAACAGAATTATGTCTGGCAAGTATATACTCACCAGTTTTGGTAAAACATTGTGCAGTAATGTTCTCCGCACACATAAGCGCTGCCAAAATGGAAAACTTCTTGAAGCATTATTTCTCCTTCCTTGGGTCAATTCTATCTTTCCCTTACTCCCTTGACTGGGAACCTGGAATGCAAGTCTACCTGCACATGAAGCATGACCGGAAATACTGGATGTGGTTACTCGCCTGCGTAATTTTCACCATTCATCCCACGGCAATCACCTACCTCCTCATCCAACAAACCCCGGAATACATGAGAAAAGGGGATAACATCAAACTGAGCTTCCACAGTTTGTGGGTAATCTTCATGTGGTTCGTCATTTCGCAGCAACTTCCTCACTTGAAGCAGTCCTCGGATGTGATTCAAATGGCGAATGGTGTCACGAACGCAATCAAGAATTTCGAAGCGAGTTAGTGTGACACAAGACACTAACATTACAAAGTATTTATAACCTAATTTGCATAAAATATGTTTTTATTTGTAGAACATTTCCGATCCAACTCATTCAACCATTCGCAGCAAACTAGGATCAGGTTGTTGTACGCTCTCGCCATTTACATCTTCCTAACTCACGTAACTTGCATGTTTCCAGTTTTGGTGATGTTCCAAAAGGACGTTTGGCAAATGGGCTCAGGCGTGTACTGGCTATTTCTCAAATTTCACCCGGAAAAGTTGTGGCTGGGCTCAATTCTGGCGTTTCTTGTGGATGTCTGGATGTTGGCGATGGCAACAGGGGGATTTATCCTTTCCTTGCATATCATGTTCGCATTCATGCACACATTCAAGTCTGTAATTAGTCTGATGATCAGGGGACAATTTCGGCATCGGCGAGGCTCAAAGCTCGAAGTTCTCCGGGAGCAGATGCTGATTTACTCGAAACTCCGAATTCTCTCCACAGTTTACAACGGGGTGTACGGCAAGCTGTATGTGGCTCCATTGAAAATGGTTGCTGGAATGACGATCGCACTCTCCATTCTGATGGCAGTTCGCTTTGGGGACAAGAGTAGGATGGTCTTCGTTTTTGGAATGGCTTGCACAATTGCCTGCGCCATTTGCCTCACAACCTTCACCACTTTCATGTCGATGGTGCATGACGCGAGTTGTAAATTTATGAGGTATCTGGAGAACCAGAAATTTCATGGGAAGTTGGACAGGAGGATTGTGAGGACGTTCAAGGTGGAGGCGGTGAAGACGGGGAATTTCTATGAAATCAAGAGAGTGTCGTGCCTCACTTTGTTGGCGCTGGTTTCCAACCTTTCCGGCTCAATACTAATATCGACCAAGTTTAAATTATAAGTTTAAAATTTAAAAAATTTATTGTCGTACTTAAATTATTCCCCATAAATTAATTAACCAAAATTCTATTAAATGATATATTATGTAATATGACACTATTGAAATCAATTACTTTTTAAATTTTGGGATTCCAAATTTCCAATTTTTGTTCGTTTGTCCTCCCCCATTCCCATTTATATTCACTCGTTGAATGACAAAGTCGAATACGGAACCACGACGAAAATTCTCCTCATAAATTTGTACCGCAATATTGTACAAAATTCCAACGCTAATTCCTCTGCCCCTTATGCTTGTTTCCAGATCCCTAATTCTGTCAGCTTGCTGTAAATTACTCATCGTGTGGTAGCACAAACGTCGCCCACATTCCGATGCCGCCATCCACTGAATCAAAAACTTCAACTCTGGATCCCCATTGAATGCTCCACATCCCCAATTTCCGGTCGCCACTGGAACTGGACTAGTATCGTCCATCACCTTAAATCCTGCAAATGCTTTATGCAGCTCCCTGTCCAGGTATTCCTTCTTGAATTGCTTGAATGAAGTCTGCTCGCCTCTTCCCCACGGAATCGCGTCCATTGCCACAACCTCAGTTATCATCCTGCCGTACTCATCCTTCGGGAAATTAGATTGGTTGTTCTCCGGCCCGCGATATTTGAAACTTCTCGCGTACCCCTCGTATTTGCTAAACTGCTGAGCTCCCTTCATCACCAAAACCTCGTCGTCGTCCAATTCCTGCGTAAATAATCTTGCAACTAAAAGTTCTGGACAAATGCAAAACCGAATTTCCTCCATGACGCTGCCCTCATTGAGAACACCACCGCCGACAATCTTGTTCGCAAAGTCTACTTGGAGCATTCCAAATTTCTCCTCGATTTTTCCCTGAGGATCTACCTGAACTTCGGATAAAGACTTTGATGACGAAGACCAGTCGACTTTCTCTCTGCCACAACGTCTCTCGAAGGACAAAATTGAATCTTCGATTTTGTCAGGAAAAATATTCCCATTTTGGACGCTCATGGCGGAATTCATCTGGTGGAAGTAGTTAAGGATGCACCTTATCTTCTCCGTTTTTACTTGATTTTTCCCCTCATCTCCGCCAGAGTGGAACAAACGGAAAAAGTTGAAGTCTCCCATGGAAGTATCCCTTGGCTTCGGCCAGGTGCAGAGGAACGCATTCGCGAGGAGAGATAAGCACAGCTTTTTGGTCAAGAAGATGGTTCTAGGGCGACCCTTGCCAAGAATTGGAATCGGTTTGGAGAGGAGGAGGGGAAGTTGTAGGGCGTGGTGGATAATTACAGGGAGTGTGGATACAATGTGAGAAGAAATTTCTCCCTTTGAGAGAATCTTAAAGTTGGAGAGGAAGGTGGCATTCCTCTGGTATGAAGATACCATTTGCTCCAAAAGTGTCTTAATTTGACTTGGGTTATTTTGGAGGTCTGAAAAGTGTTTTAAAAGAGATAATGATTATCTCTTCACTTAAAACTAATTAAATTAATTCATTTTCAACTAATTTCATTTTTAATTTGTTACCGGATGTCTCGCATTGACTTCTCAATGTGACCAGTTTGATGGAAAGAGTTTCCCAATCAGAAAACCGAGCGCTCCAAGGAACGTGAACGAAAGAAGTATCGTCCCACTTCCAGTTGTCTTATTGGTAACTTTGAGACAGCTTTGATCTTGTTTCGGCAGTTGTCGAAGGAGGATCTTCATCCAAAGAGAAGAGAGCGATCAAGTTAACGGAACTCTCAGAAAGCTTTGACAAAAGTTGAGGTGTAATTTTAGAACTGGCGTGGGAAAACCCTGGATTACAAATTTTAGGCGGAGGATGACTTTCTGAATTATGCCTTCGTTGAATTTGAGAACAATGGTCTTGCTTTGGATTGAGCAGGAGTTCCCATGATTGATTCCAAAGATATGGATTGCTTCCTCCTGAATTCATTGGCTGTGTTGGATTGGAGTAGCCCTCTGAAGAAGTTGTAATGGATTCTGCACGTGAAATTTCTTTATCTAAGTCAGACACGTAATGTCCAGATTGAGGATCTTGAAAAGAGTGCACCAATGGCATTTCTCTGTTTTGAACTTTCTCTGAATTTGGGTTATTTTCTGGAGAGGATACATTATCAGATCCAGCTGGAGAGACATGATTTTGATTTTGAACTGGATGCGTTTGATTTGGAAATTCCTTTTGAATGGTTGGGTTATCATCTTCTTGGTTATGATGTGTTCGATAACAAATCCGCTCTGATGTATTTTTATCATATCCATCTTCCATAAAATACTCAATTTCCTGCAAGACACCGAAACAATGACGAATTTTGCAATTTTGATTTAATTTTTTTTGCAATTAAACATTTAAAATTCTCATTACCTCCATTTTGGGTGCCGAGGGAGCTGCTTCAGTACTCACCATTGGTCTTTCTAATTCATTTTCTGCTGAAAAACTAATATTCTGAAGATAGTCTTGGATATCTTCAGTCGTTGATGAAGAAGTATTGCTTTTCTTGAGGAGTTCCTCAATGCTGAGCTCATATCGCTCATTTCGGTTTTCATCTTCACTGCTATCATCACCATCCTCAGAATGGAGAAAACTTCTCTTGGTGAAACCACTTTGGAGTGGATGAGTTCTGCCTACATCGACGTAGGAATTGATGTCATCGTTAACTTTTGAAAGTACTTCAATAGATGATGAATCGCCTTCCGCCATTATTATTATGGAAGTAGTTTTTGAGAAAGTTTGCTGAAATTAGTAAATTAGTTTGATCAGCGTACAATATTTATTTTATGGTAAATTTATATTGGAACAAGGATTGGTTATGTATTAAAACAAGCACAAATAAATGAAATGTTCACAGGGAAATGAAATGATTAATATAATTATACAAGGCTGGCCAACCACAGTGTTCAAATGCTGATTGGAAGAGTGAAATCTGCTTATCTCGGTGTTGAACGTTGATAAGGTTGATTTTGATAGGATTAATGCATATATGCAATCAACGTGAAGATATGTAATGGATTGCGAAGTGGTTGTATTCACAAATTATTTATTTATTTTTTGCATCCTCCACTGCCAGGCTCACACACGGAGCTATTTCTACGTCAACAGCGTATCTCAACTGTGCCCTGTCAATTTCGTAGATGATGTACTCATTATAGTCCGCCACGAACTCATTGAATACGGTGTTCACAACGGTTTCCCCACAGGGAATAATTATGGAATTATTCTCCAATTCCAAATTTGCTTTTCCGTCGGGAATAAATTTCCCTATCGTTTTCACGGAATCGCTCTGCTTAGGATGCATTTGGTCCCACCAATGCTGATACATAAATGTTATGAATCGTTAGCTCGAGTTGAGAATCTTCTGGAATGTGCAAGGTCTGTCCGTCTGTGGCATATTTGACAATTTTCTCGTAGACAGGATCCGTGCTCGGCAAAGACTCCAGTTGTCCCAGATTTTGTAGTTCTTCTGGAGTTTCTATTGGTTTATTGAATGAAAGTATACCCCCCATATTGTCTCCTCATCCGTGGGGTCTTATCTTTTGCTGAGTTATTCTTGGGAACAAATTAAAGTGATGTAATATCTAATCAAAAGTGGATTTCTACAATTTGTGAGCTTTTATATACCTGGACGAGTTGAGGCCTTGGCTTGGTGCATTCAGAAGCGCAATGTAAGAACTTGCTTGATGTGTTCATCAATGCAAAAAGTCGACTAAGGATTAAGGCGCCGAGTTCAGCGAGACCAAGTATGTAATTTGAGCTAAGTTATAATTAGCAGATGTATGGTGGCTGATAAAACGAATAATAATAAACCACGAGCCGAATACGCGTGTGACTTTATCAGATTTCTGCCCAAAACAATGAGTTCGTATGTTCCAAAATCCAGTGGATTATTTGATGTACATAAAATCCTGGAAATGAGGGGAGATTGCAGTTTTTGTGAATTTTTTTTCTATTCAAGAACCAAATGTGTGTGACCAAGACAAGCATAAATTGTCTGTCAAGCTCAAGCTAAATACTTGCTAATTTAACTTAACAAGATCGTATTCGTATTCCGAGGCGTGCTCAATGTGACTCGTCACGTATTTATCCATTCGCAGCACTGACGATGAGTATCCTGAAGTTTGGCATAAAATGATTGTCTTTCCAGACGTCATTTTTAATTGGCGATGAATAAGAATTCCTTTGTGGTGTTCAGTTTAGCAAAGCATGTTATTAACCGAACGGAGAAGAGTTCATATCAAGTATTGTATTGGGATATTTGGGATGTCAGGTCATATTTAAAACTAATGGCAGGTTGGGAGACTAAGGAACTTTTATGTGCAAATAAAGTATCGATCCTGTGCAATTAATGCACATGTATGAGAAGAGAAAATTCATGAATATATTCACAACTGGCTCGCTCAATGTCCGCTGAGAAGTGTATTTGATGCCACTTATTAATGTCAAACCATTATTATAGAAATTGATACTCAATTTGTGTCGCGCAGTTGATAAATATTTCTTATGAATTCGGATCTAGATTAAGACTGCAAGTCTTCGTAAGAGATACGAACCATCATCACAAATTCAGAAATGTACGTACATTATTCATTGATTGATAATTATACCCTTTTAGTTCTTCCCAAGTTCCTTTCAATGTTACCAATATTGAATGCATTTATTAATATCAAATTCTTATTAAAATTGATTTATTTATGCCGATATTGATTACGCCCACCCCTGATATTCTTCAACGTTCGAGGGTCACTTTCTGTGACCAAGCACAGATCAGGTTAGTCTTACATTTTCTCGACCACATAGTGGTTAGTGGTTGCATACATTGCTGAAATTTACAAACTTGTGTTTCACATTAAAATATCATTGGCAATGACCGAGAGGGACTTACTTGATTTTTCCAAGTGTCAAAAGTTATCCTAGACGATTGGAATGTCAGAAGTTTTTTCCAAGGTCAAAAAGGAACTTTTGCATAGCCATTTTTCGCATGACGGACTAATTATAATATTTAACTTTTGGTTCGAGATAATACACGTAATAATTATAATTGAAATTTGAAATGACAATTTAATGACTGAATCCAAGGTTCCTTCTCCAACCCTGAGAGCCAAACCTAAGGAATATTCAGTTGCAAAATTTTGTGCCGGAATGGGACTTACATTTCTCCGCTCGAGAGAACTCAAAATGGAGAAATTCCTACAAAATTATTTCTCCTTGTTTGCATCATGTTTCTCTTTTCCATACACATTGAGTTTTGAATCCGGTCTACAAATCTACTTACATCCTGGCTGCAAGGATAAACACTGGATGTGGCTACTTGCTTGCACAATATTCGTAATTTATCCTTTCACCATTAGCATCCTCCTAGTTTACAAAGTGCCTGATTATTTAAGTGAGAAAAATTACGCCAAGTTAAGTTTTCACATGATTTGGGCCATCTACATGTGGCTCATCATCGCGCATCAAACTCCTCACCTGAGACAGTCTTCGGATGTGATGCAAATTACAAATGGTGTCGTGGATTTAATCAAGAACTTCGAAGAGAGTAAGTATATTTATGCAAATTTACTTAATTTTTTAACAATATAAAATTCTTGTCCTTAAGTTTTTATTCGAAAATTATTTCGCAGATCATTTCGGTCCAAAAGCATTTCACAATTCCCAACAAAAGCGGATCAAGTTGATGTACGCAATCAGCGTGTACGCCATCTCATCCCATCTAACTTGCATGCTTCCCGTTCTCTTCTACTTTCAAAAGGATATTTGGCAACTGGGGTCAAGCGTATATTGGCTCGTCTACAAAATTGACCCAGAAAATATTTGGATTGGAAGTGTTCTAGCATTCCTTGTTGACGTCTGGATGTTACAATATGCAACAGGGGCGTTCATTATTACTCTTCACATCACTTTTGCCTTCATGCATACATTTAAATATGCAGTTTTGATGATGATCACGTAAAAAAGATAAAATATTATAAACAATTACTTCCCTTAAAATTTCCCTTTTTGAATTCAATTCCAATTCTTAATACCCACAGGGAAGCCAATCGCCATGGAAGACAAAAGTTGACAGTTCTCCGTGAGCAAGTGCTGATTTACTCAAAACTCCGAATTCTTTCAACGGTGTACAATGGTGTTTTCGGCAAGTTGTACATCGCTCCGATGAAGATATGTCTGGGAATGGCGATCGCACTTTCGATACTCATGTCAGTCCGGTTCGGGGACAATAGTAGGATTCTCATCATTTTTGGGATTGCTTGTACGATGGGCAGTGGGATTTGTCTCACTGCGTTCATCACGTTCATGTCGATGGTTCATGATGCGAGTTGCAAGTTTGGCAAATATCTGGACAACAACAAGTTTCATGGACAGGTGGAGAGGAGGATTGTGAGAGCGTTCAAAATTGAAGCTGTGAAAACTGGAAATTTTTATGAAATCAGGAAGGCCACTTGCTTGACTTTGTTGGCAATACTTTCCAATGCCACCGGTTCTATGTTGATATCTGCCAAGATTTAAGGGATGACACATGGCACAATGTGCACATGTACAATGATGTACAGACGATATATTGATATTCTCCGTGGCCTGATAAATTGTCATATATCTTCGGTTTGAGGGAATGAAGATCGAAGGATCGCAAAAGTTGTTTTAGAGCTTGAGTAACAAAATTTTCGTGGTGAAAGTCAATATTTAATAACAAAAAATACTTCCAAAATATGTTTCCAAATAACAAAATTTAATTTCGCTAATCTTTCGCCACGAGTCTTATGTTAGCACTCAAACATACATTTTACAGTTGTAACAGTAATATTGACATTAATTTCCATTATGCAAATTGATCGTTCGCCCTCCAACATGTCACCAATCCAATCATAGACATTTTATTTTTTCTACAAGGACAAGACAAAGAGGAGGCAGTTTAGTGCAGTTTCTCGACAAGTCAAAGTAAAACCTTCATTTTTGCTGAGAAATGCCCAAAATGAAATATACTCAAATGAAAGTTTCCCCTAATCCCTTTCTGACCTTGGCATTTATTTTAAATTTGCTTTCTCCGTTCATGAGTCAGGAAATCGTCGTCCCTCATTTGAACTGGCTCCAGGACTTCAGCAACTGCTTCAATCTGATCATTACAAAAACCAATGTGAAGTTCGCCCCAGATTCCCCCTTGAATTCATCCGCATATCTTCTCTTCTCGAACGCCCTGCCTCAAAGTTCCGGTACATTCTTCAACGTTTCTTTCCGCAAGTGGACAACTTGTCAAACCCTTTCTCTCTTGGATGACGATATCCAGCCAACCGGACCCGAACCCCATGCGTTCCCTCATTCGTGGGGATTCTTCCATGAATTTTTCTACTCCGACAGGATGTGCATGCAATCGGGACACTTTTGTTTTGCGAAAGTTGCCAATGACACGAGCCTGAGAGATTCGACATTTCTCCAAAGCACAAGTTTCGTTATGCTTCCCCACACACTCTTTTTTATCGAGCCATTGTCCAACAAAAATCTTAATATTATTTACGTTAACCACACCAATCACAAATTTAGCTCCCGGAGAACATCCCACCTTTTCCAGACTTCTTTCCTCCAAATCCCATTCCGACTGAGTTACAAAGTCAGCGACGAAAGCAATGCATTATTAGCTTCTCGCCACTTGGAAAATTTTCCAGAAAGGGTGACCTTCATGTGTAAATTTTGTCCGGATGCGAGGATGCCACACCCTCCAGGACCATATCTTGATCTGAATTATCCTTTCGTAGATTTTCCACTGTATCCACCTTCCATTTCGAAATATGCTTTGGACAAAATATATTTCGAATCTACTGGTGACGGTAAAAGGACAATTTACCAACTAGACTTGACTTCATGGTTCGAAAGTCTCCAAGGCAATACTGCATCCAGGTTGATCGCAATGGCTGAAGCTAAAACAGGAGTGGAAATCCTCAACCTGAAGCCCACTTTGGATGAAATTATGCTCTCTTTGCTTCTGGAGGGGATAACGAACAATAGTTCTTTGAGCGTAGCGTGGGTTGGATTCTATCCTCGGATTAGGAGTGCTCACGGAATTCAAAATTATCCGGACGCAATTCCCCTTGATTCAACGTATTACAACTTTGTGACCTGCGATGGGAAGCGAGATCGGGGCAGCTGGCTAGTGTACCTGAAACCATTCCAGATGTCCATTTGGATCCTCCTTCTTATCCAAACTGGGATAACTTCTTGCCTTATCGCTGTGGCAAGTGGGTCTGCAGTTCGGGGAAGAAATGCCTCGAGCTTCATAATGGTTATTGTTGCCCTCCTGCTCAACACAATTATCTCCATGAAGGGAATCTTGAAGGTGGCTTTCATTCGAAGAATGTTTATTGTGTGGTCCTTCTCTGTTTTGCTGTTATCTACTTTCTACCGAGGAGACAGCTTCGGGAAGGTACTCGCTCCAAGGAGGCTCTTTCAAGTAACAAGATTCGTCCATTTGAAAAAATTTCAACTTCTCGTCCCCTTAAAGTCAGGTTCGAAACAAAACGAAACCAGACTTGATTGTACTTATATCTTTCATCCAATGACGTTTTGGTTGGAGGAAAGAATCCCTCGTCTTAATTTATTGTCAAAGTTCCACTACTTCGACCCTAAAACTGGGAGCCGTAGTCGCCCCATAAACTTCACTTCCATTCAAGGATTCGAGTATCCGGTGAAGCAAGACAAGGAAATTGCGAGTTTATTTCGAAATTTCCAGCCGATCTTAACTGGAATTAATAAATTTTCTGAGATTGTTAAACTTTTGGAGAAGAAGTGCTCGAAAAGGGCGTATGTGGCGGAGGCATCCATTATCAAAGCATTTTCCCGGTGGCTCTTCAAGAAAGGCATAAAGTCCGGGAGAAAATCGCCGATTTATGTGGGGAAGGATGGCTTGTTTCGAAAGTCGCCTGTTTGGAATATCGATCAGTCTGGAGGATACTATTTTCAGCGGAGGCTGGAATACATGAGGTCATCTGGAATTTACAACTTTTGGAAGGAGCTGAAGGAACCGAAATCGATGGATTCTGATGACAAAGACTGGGGAAAGATTAAGACGCCTCCGAAACCAATATCACGCAATTCAAGTATCGTAGTTTTGTTTCGGTGTTATTTTATTGGTAAAATCATGAGTATTGTACTATTTATGTTTGAGTTATTCAAACGCTTATGCGAAAGGACATGGAGTCTTATGGGTGGAAGTAAAGGTGATGAGAATGTATGGTTTATCATGGTGAAGAATCCAAGCGGCTAATTTAATTTTAAGGTACCATTTGATCGCAATGTCGTTTACAAAAATATTACTTTGTTTACAAAAATACAAAATAGAAATGCTTACAAAACAAAACAATATTAACGTCTCGGCTTTTCTTGGAAATACGAATCATTTCCAGGCAAAATTTGCCGGTTTTACTAGTTGCACCGTCACTCACAAAATTAGTATGGACTTGGATGGTTTGTAATTTAGTTACGTCTACCTTTTGTTACCTAGTCTCGTACACACACAAATCTAGCAAAGTGCTGCAGGTTCATATTAAGCAAATTAAGGTCATTCGCAATGTACAGGAAGGTATGTCCCATATAAAAACGAACCCAATCTTCAGTTCAGATATAACCTAATGAATTCTCGTAACTGGTTTGGTTACTTACCCTTTCAGGAGAATTTTTCCCGGCAAATTAATATTTACAAGTATATTTATTTGGTTTATGTGATTGTTTAACTTTTACTTTAATTATACAGACTCAATCAACCATCCTCCATGAACATGAACCACGAATGACATGATCCATCATAATCCATACGTACTGTCTTTATAATGACTCAATAAAGACGGGGAATATAATTGCTTTTAGACCACACATTTCTTAAACGCTCTCTTTACAGGTTACTTTATCATTCATGGTAATATCGTGCATGATATGCATAAACGCCTT
The DNA here is from genome assembly GCA_034687055.1 of Heteromurus nitidus. Lineage (NCBI taxonomy): Eukaryota > Metazoa > Arthropoda > Collembola > Entomobryomorpha > Entomobryidae > Heteromurus > Heteromurus nitidus. Next base: position 48 of record JAQFZW010003868.1, on the reverse strand, counting down.
AAGTGCATTTTCACATACGGACATAAGACTCCTAATCGAAAAAGGTGT
>JAQFZW010003867.1:0-11707 GCA_034687055.1 Heteromurus nitidus | reverse complement strand
AAACAATTGATCTCCTGGTATGGGTATTGGATATTCTTGGGAATTTTGTCATCAGTTGGACTGGGGACTGGTCTGCACACATTTATCCCATTCATTGCAAACGTGACTCCGGTAGCTCTACATCTACCAGCATTGTTTGCAGGGTTTAGCCAAAGTAATGGAAACTTTCTCCAATCCAATTGTAATGCAATAAATACACATTTTTACCAGCACACGAAGGGCATAATGGACGACTTTAGCAAGACATAAAACGATTGTGTCTACCACGGGCTTACACACTTTGCTCAGCATAATTCTGAATACGATAAAATAAACCAATTTAATCCAAACACAACCGTATCTCTACATGGAAGTAGCTATAATAAGCAAATCTTTCTACAGATATAATCCCATTTCCCAACTAAAGTATCATCTCCAGAGGAGGGGATCTCCAACTTAGGTCATACATATGCACACAGATATGTATGTACCTCCACGCCAAATGACTCCTGCTCAACTTGTTCAATTCTCTCATTCTCCAACCTCCAACAGGAAAATCCTCCGCTCTCTGGATTTCTCTCCGTCCGTCCCTGGTTTCTGGATAAAGATGCAAATTGAAAAAGGAGGAAAAACAAGCATAAAAACGTCCATAAAAATCTCTACTCGTAGACACCACCTTCTTCGGAACCATATGCCTCCTCTCACAAATGACCAACAGAAAATGTTAAGCCACCCAGAATGCGGACAAAATATATCCGCTTTATTTTCGGTGGACTCTTCTCTCCGTGTGATCAAGCTTCTCGTTTATTCAGAGGATGAAACAGGAAGCGCATCATATTTGTTTTAATATATACATGAAATGAAGGCTTCCATACATATTCCTTTTGTCTTTTACCCCAACAAGGAAAAAAAGATCGGATATAACCAATTTTCTCCCAGTCATTTCACATCCTTACATAAAGAACATACATCCATACACCTACTATTTGTATATATCTACCACATATAGTTCATGAACTGTTTTTTCGTCATTTTAGATACAAAATATTTCTCTCTCTTTTTTCATCTTCTCTCTCTCTCTCTTCTCGTTCTCACAAAAATGAAGTCAGTCTTTTGAAGTTAAGAGACTTTGGGAATGGGATATTACGTGTGATGCCAAGTCAAGATTAAGGTCGTCGATTGCTCTCTCTCTCTCTCTCTCCCTACATCCATTTACTCCGAGAGAAGAACATTACCAGCACACTACCACTACTGCCATACCACCACCACCGTTCCTTCTTCATTTTCATCTGAAAAAAATCCCCTACTTTACCAAAAAGATAGCAGAGAGTAAATTACATAGAAAAAAAACATAATACATTCTTGTACATTGTAACATTGTAACAACATGTCAAAGCTTCTCTCATGTCTTTCCTCTTTCATATTATAAGTATACAAAAGCATCATTGTAGAAAAACAATTCTCCTTTTCCATATAAGAAAAGGCTAAAACAAGCAAACCACACACACCACAAACAATGAAATCAAGCCCAAGCCATCCATACAAAAAAAGAGTCAGAGAAGTCCAATATTTTAAGGTATAAAAAATCATATTTTTTTGTGTGTATACATAACACCCGAGAGAACAAGGACAGGATATCCTTAAAAAAGTGCAGTCACTGTACTTTTCTTTACGGATGTTCATCGTCTCCTCGCGTTCACCTATTCTTCCTCTTTTTTTATGTATCTGCTCAGCTCCTATAATTTGAGCTGGTGGTGTGCGGCATGTAAAAGCACACACAAAATATCCTCATCTTCTCCTCCACAAAAAAAGACTTTCCTCTCTTCTCTTATGCATATTAAATGTGTATCTTTCTTTTGTATATACACTCCTCGACGCCACCGTATTATCCATCGTCATACGAAAAAGAATATATAGCCCGACACCGACAACCGAACGTGTTATACACAAAAAAGTATACATTTGAGATGATGGCCATACTTTTGGCAGACTGGTGCTCATTCAACATCTAACATCTCTTTGAGAACTGAGGACTTTACGTACTTTTCCCTATGCTCTCTCCAATGGTGTGGGCCATTTTTTATGGGATATTTGGTGATGTTTGGTTCTAGCGATGCATATGGACGGTGTGGGTATATGAATGCAGGGATTTTAGTATTTTTTTTGTGTGTGTGTGGCTGTATGTGTATATTATTGGATGCAAGTATGGATATGATGCTGCCTGCAACAACCATCGAGTCTCGGAGAGGAGATGTTTCCCCTCGTCAAGAGAGAAGAGAGAGGTAGGCTGTAGGTTGCTTTTTTGCTACTGAAATATTGACATTTCACTTTTCACTTTAATTGCACCATTAAAGAGTCATTTAGCTACTCCATGTTACGAAAAAGAAGACGCTATCCGACGAGGAGACGAGGGGAACTCTATATCTTTTTTTGCGAGAGGAGATACAAAGATTGAAGCTGGGATTATATCAAATTTTTTTAATGTGGAAGTAGACAGAGTTTGTTTATGTGTGGAGAGTGAGTGTGTGTTTACAAACAAGGATTTTTCTTTGCAGAAAAAAGTAAATAGTTGTGTGCTTTTTTGCATATAAGGCTGATAAGTGTCAGTTTGGTCATTGGTGGGGGAGTGAAAGTGAAGGAAAGAAGTGTGTTTGTTGATAAGTTCAAAATCCAAGAATCTCATTAAAAGGTGGAAGGGAAAGTTAAAAGTTTTATTAAACACGGAGGTAAGCAGTTTCGGAAGCTTGGGTATTTAATAATAATATAATGTAAAATTATCATATACTTCATTCATTGTTCATGGATAAGGTGTAAGGTGAATTTGAGGGATAAAGAATACATTTTTATTCTTCATCCCTGGTGAATTGAATGTTTGTTTGTGGAATCATTTATATGAGATGTTTGTAATGAAGTTTTCAATATGTATTTATATTTTCGTAAATTCTCTCGCTTGATTTCAGGCTGTTATCTCAAGTTAGGGAACTTCTATTTTCTGGAGTAATTGAAGTCGGAAGTTGCTCGCCGGACTCATTCCTGGAAAAAGCTTATCTAGAAAAGGGGTTTACCAAAAGGAACACTTAGGTTTACTTTCTTATCGAGTTTATGTAAGACAAAGGAATAAATTTGAATACAATGAATAGTGATTGAGAGAAATAAATGGAGATATTGTAGAAATTAATGTGCGATTGTGTTTTGCTTTGTGAATTCAGGTTGTTTTCCAAACTCTCTGCAAATGCATCCCCTATCGTTATGTTCCACCGTGCCTAATGGCTCGCTAGGGATACATCATTATCAACATTTTATTGATAAACGGGACACGTTCCCTCCACACCATCCTCTTCAACTTCATATTGATCCAAGGGGTGTTGTCGCTGGAATAAGCAGACCGGTTGACGCCCATACACCTGTAGTTCAACAACAGCCTCCACAACCTCAGCAGCCAACGCATCAACCTCAGACACAACAGCAACAACCGCCTCCGCCGCCAATTCAAAATACTCCATCAAATTCAACAATGTCTCCGTCGCCGTCTTCATCGTCGTCCTCCTCAGCGACAAAGAGAAAGCATCCATGTGACTTGTGTGACAAAAGTTTCGCTACCCCGAATCAGCTTAAAATTCATCTTAGGGTACACACAGGTCTGAATAAAATAAATTTTGGTTTTGGGATGGGGGGAGGGGGGTTAGGGAATAAAATCAGGCCTCAGATCCCAGCTACCTGACTTTCAGGCCATGTCCGCCCTGGCCTGAACCTGAATGAATTACAAAACGACCTGAACTGAACCTGAATTTCTGAGACTGCCGACTGGGCTGAGAAATTTTTTAATCGCCCTGAATTTCAGTAAATATGAAAAGTTTTGTGAATTTTTTTGGGGAAATTGTTAAGAAATATTTCATATATAACTATTTAGATTTAAACATAAAAATCTTGCAAATATGAACGAATATCCATTATTTATCCATAAAAATCACTTTTGGTAGCCTAATTTTTGAAACCACTGAGTCAAAAACGAAGAATTGTATTCAATTCGTTAAAATGCAAGTTCAGGGCGCTGAATCAACCTGTGCCCTGACCTGAACCTGAATTTTTGGACCTGAATTGAACCTGAAAAAAAGCTGACCTGAACTGACTGATTTTATTCCCTACACACAGGTGAAAAGCCGTTTATATGCACTACCTGTGGGAAAAGTTATGCAACCCAAACTAATCTGAGAGTACATATGAAATCCCACGAAACTGCAGGTGTGAAGCCCCATCGTTGTGACATCTGTAATAAGAACTTCGCGACAGTAACAAACCTTAAAGTACACAAGCGCACCCACACAGGTCCGAGAACGATTTCGAAAAAAATAATAAAATAAAAAAAATGATTTTTTAATTTAATTTAATAATTTCTGTTCTACGACCATTCCAGGTGAAAAGCCATATGCCTGCGATGTTTGTGGTAAGGCTTACGCAACAGCTTCCAACGTAAAGGTAGGTGAATACGCATCGTTGCGACGGATTCAAAAGTACAGATTCGTCGGGACAAATTCGTATCTTATATTCTTATCTTCTGGATTCGTCCAATGGGTTACGACATAAGGAACACAAAAGAAGTAAAACGAAAATTGAATATTCGGGTTCTCGAGATAAAACTCAGGCACACAAGTCTGTACTTTTGAAATCCGTCGTTGACGAATCTTTCGTAGACTTCCATTCAACGTTATATTCAATTCAATAGTTTCATTCTAAATTTCTCTAACTTCTCTTGGAAGGTCCATCTTAAAACCCACACCGGAGAAAAGCCTTACGCTTGCCAGGTTTGTGGGAAGAACTACGCCACGATGACAAACGTTAAGGTAATTAATTTACTTAATTTAATTACAATTAATTTTTCAAAAATAAAATTCCATAACTTAAAAACATGTTGCAGGTGCACATGAGAACCCACACTGGAGAGAAGCCATACGCCTGCAGTTACTGCGGAAAGAGTTTTGCTACTTCAAGTAACTTTTCAGTACACGTCAGAATGCATACGGGAATGGGAAAATCACGCCCAAAAAATCAGAAAAGTTGAAGTGAAACAGTTGATGTTGATCTTGATGTTGCTGCCTATTGCAAAGTGGAGTTAACTGATGGATAAAAAAGTCAATGTCTGAAGTTTTTGAAAAGCAAATTGTGTAAACTATATATCGTTATGTTTCAGTCGGTCAACAAACAGTTATTTGAGGTGGATAAGTGTGCAATACAGAAACCAATAAAATGTCATCCTGTAGCAGATTAAGAACGTACAGATAAGGAAACCCCTACTTAATATTCACCGTTTATATCAGGAAATACTGCGGAAATAAGTTACATGTATGTTATCTTAATATAGATGATTGTAATCTAAAGGTAATGTCGTTTCAGAGAACTTTTTGTGAAGAATCAGACAAGAGAATGATATGTAATGTTTCCTCCGCCATATATCTATATCTTTCTGTGGCTTTAGCTTTATAGATTGTACTATAAAACGGCTATTTGCTAATTGAAACTTTGCTGGAACAATGACCACATTATTGTAATTTGTATGTTACTATAAAGGCACTCGTCTCCAGTGACTGTCTTCATATGTTTAAGGAAGATGTGAACATCCCCGCTGACGACATGTTAAATAGTGAATATAAACTTAAATGTATAATGTTATTTACTATACAAAAATATATCTCACCTACACCACACCAGCAAGGGCAAATTTTTATGTAAATTTGAGTTTTTGTAACATGAACATCAGTGATATACCATGATGTTAACTACTAAATATCACTTTCTTATGGATGAACGTTTCATATCGTTTATGTCGTTGTAGAGAACGAAAGCAACCTATAATGGAATTTACCTTTGACATTTTGAGGCTACAATGAAAGTATTTGTCATGAAACGTGTATTAAATCAGTTATTACCTTACCAGTACCAAGTAGAAATTCTGAGTAGATAGTTTTTTGAAATTATTGTAACGAGAAATTATTACTGATATAGAGTATATGAGCGTAGTTAGGTTTTTGGGAAAGTAAAAACTAAATATATGTTTATGATGAGCAGAAGATTATAATATATATCATATTATTGCGATGTAACTGCTGAGAAAGTAGAACGTTAGGCCTTTATATTTAACGATTAAGTGCATGTTGAGATATAAGATTAGTAGGACTTTTTAGAATAGAAAAGTTACACAGAAAAAAGTACGTTGTTATTTATATTTTACTTGATTTGTATTAATCTGCAATGATTGTGAAAATTAGATCTGTGAATGAAACGAGTAATGTGTTGGCTATTTGCTTGGAGTGCAATCGAGACTTAATCCTAGATAAATTATGAACTGAATGAGTATGACAAAACAAAACCTTCATTTATGTCACACGTAAAAATGGTATCTCGGTTTATTGCCTACAGTATTAATTTTCATTTTTTTTTGAGTTGTCGAGCGTAGTCACGATCAGCAATTCATAATTACTACATGAAGTAAATTTTGTAACGATCTTCAAGAAGAGGTGTTTGTTTTGTGCTGTTGTTGTGTGCATAAGTTAAGAAAGAATCATCATTTAATTCTCTACCTTTCTCATTCAAGGTTCCTCCAAGTTTTAAGACACAAACTTGAATAGTTTTTGGTAAGACTTTTACCGAATGCGAGTGTGGGTGTACTAAATACCCTAGCTGCCCTTCAGAGAAATTTTAAAAAAGCAATAAAATCATCATCTTGAACTTGATTTAAACATCAAGAATTGTTCGTAAAATATGCATACGCTCGCTGCTTTCTCTGTTGCCTGAAAAATACCTAGAAATATATGATTGATGATGACTCTATGCTAAACTGTTGTTTTTTGTTACGTATTATGAAGCTGTTAACAGAACAGAGGCTATAATAAAGAATATTATATTGTATGTATAACACATTTTGTTGAGTTTATTTCTTCGCCCGAATTGAATACTATTGAATGCAGTTTGTTAAATGATGATAAAAAGAGAGTGACTAGGGAATATAGACAATTTAAGGCTTTACTTCAACTTTCAAACTCATCATCATTTAAAAATATATTGAGATAGAAGCGCATTCCTTCCACAGACTCGTCTCGACATAATTTCCCTCGGGACTCGGCCATTATAAGACTTTGCTTCCCTACAAAGAGAGGAATTTCCAAAGCATTCGCGTATTCGTCTGGAGTTAATGATCCTCGTTCCTCAAGCTATATAGAAACGAAATAACACAACTTTGAATAAAGGAATGCAGGAAAGGTTTTCATAATAGCTTAAATTGCAATCTACAATATGTTTTGGGCTTAATTCTAAAGAATTCCGCTCCATACCAGGGACAGGACTTGGGCGAGCACCAATTCGTCATCGTAGGAATGATGTTGGAGAACTCTGACTTTAGAATCAAATTCCCGAAGGCACAGCGTTGCATTAGGTACTCTGTTCAACATTTGACATGCCCCCATCAAATCATGAGGAGACATAACGTGAACGCCTCGTGCCCTGTTTAATCTACAGTACGCTTCCACTAATGTCATCATACCACCAGCATCCTATTTAGAAAAAAGAAAAATCAGTTTATAATAACCATCTTTTAATTTAATCTAAGGGAGTGTCGTCTGTCAAAAACACCATACCAAAACCAATCTATCCAAGGCATTGCAAATTTCCATTGCCAGATGCAAATGATACTCATCCTTGTTCGAAAATGATTCTTTCGTCACTGGATCGTCGATACCTAAGCTTAACAACTGCTTCCTAAATTTTAATGTATCGTCAGCTTCTGAAGATCCACCGGCAGCCTGTTTTTGTCTTATCTGTTGATAAATATCATATTTTTTAAATGTAGGCAGAACTTCAAAGTTCAAATTGTACGGAAATTACAGAGACCTATTCATAAAAACTTACGGCAGCTTTATTAGAAATATTCTTTGCTATCTGGACCATTGGTTTAGCCATCTCAACCAAACTTTTGAGATCGTGAAACGCTTCATTTATCTGCTTATCCGTTTTCCTTGCTTCATCCCTTAAATCTCGTTCAATCCCAAGAATTCCTAGTCTCCGCTTGGGTTCCGGTTTCGGAGGTTTCTTCTCCCAATTACGTTGACGCAAAGTGTCTGTTAGCTTCCCAATAAATTCATCCAATCCTCCTTGAGTAAATCCCAACTTGAAAAATGTTACATTCTTGTCATTTGTAAATGGTGATGCAGCCCTAAAACCACAAAACAATTCCGTCATTGTTTTAAAATACTTTTAAAAATTTACTTAATACTTTAAAAAATACGATTTTAAATACTGACAAACTTACGCTGTCCTTTTCTGTTCTGCCGGCGTAACATGAATTACATGAATAATAATTTTTGGAGACTTTCCCGAGAACATAAACCCCTTCGACTCTTTCTCAATCTTGTTAACTCGTGACAAACTGAAGCTAGCTTTGAGAGTAGGCGTTTCCCAAAGAAAACGATGAGTTGTGAGTGTCACTCTTCCGGTGTCGCTTTTGGACTGTAACGTAACCAAGAATTAGAATAAAAATTAGCATTCAACTTTGACACCGTAATAATATATCATAATATCATCTGTGATTAAATTAATATTAACGAGGGATTGTCCAGTGTCCACTCAACTTAAATCTTTAATATTAAATATAGTACCTGAATCTTATCATTTCCATTATACAGCCGAACGTGGGCCTGAACACCAACGACATTTTCTCCAGGAAGTAAAATTCCTGAGGCGTAGTCCCACTGGTCCATTATTTGTTACTTACTTAAACACACACTCCTTCCAAGCAATAATCAGGTAATTTCCTAACATGAATTAATCTTTTAATTTTAATTTTGTAAATAAAATGTTTAAATGTGTGAATTCCTCCAGAATTCCTCCAGATTCTTGCTTTGATATTTGACAGCGACTGTAAACAAACAAGTGTGTATGGATGATGTGTTTTGTGTTGAGTGCATATATCGCGTATGTTGTATGTGAGAGATGTACCTAACTTCCATACCTATGCTCAGACAACATACGACATCTCTTTATCCCTTGTCTTTGTGTCATCTTATGCAAAATGATAGTTTGTAACCTCAATTCTCCAGAAACGTTGAAAATGGTTTCTGGAGAGAAATTAAATTCAAGAAAACATTAAAATTTAATCAAAAATTTATAATGGTCATTCTCATTGTGGTACGGTATAGTAATTAGATTGCATACAATTCTCATAATTTGCATAGAACACAGGTTTGTGATTTGTGATGTAAGAATACAAGTACACATGATTTGTCCTCTTAACATTTTAATTTAAGACAAAACATTTAATTTAATCATTTCGTTAGTTAGCTCCTTCAGTCTTTGGATGGCAATAGGGCTATTTTTAGCACCCAATTTCAGCATTTCAGCCATCCCCAATGCAATGGCCAAGGCATTGGGAGGAGGACTTGGATCGGAGGAATCTTCTTCCGGTTTGGACGATGCATTATTTTCTTGAGCTGCTGGAGGACCTGGAGGAGGAGGAGGTGCATCTGCAGGTTCTCCGAGTTGGAAGGGTATACCAACAAGGCCGTAGCAGAAGCCGTATTCAAGGTTTTCATAAAATGTTGCGATAACTTCTTCCTCTGAAAGCCCATTGGGCAATGGAATGTTCAGCTCGAGCAAAATTTTCTGGAATTGTTGAAAGTATTTTTGAAGACATTTCTTCAAATGCTGCTTCCGAAAGTCGGCAGTCGTGCTGGTGAAAAAGAAGTAGAGAAGATCTTCGTAGATATTTCCAAATCTGCATTGTTGGAAGTCTATGAATTTCACGTCTTCCAGCAGGTCGCCATTATTGGAGGAATACTTGAAGAGCATGTTGTTGGTCCAGAGGTCTCCGTGGAGGATAACCCGAAAATATTTGTTCTTAACTTTCTCTGATTGCTTTCCATCGCTAGTTTTCTTCCATAAGTCGATCATGATTTTATGGCCGACTGTTACAAATTTCTCCATTTTCTTTGCAGTGTCGTCTTCCCCAAGGTCCCGCAAGACGTCAACCATATTCTTGATGACTGTGTTGAACAGTATCGCCTGGTCCATGTCAAAAACTGGTCGATTCCAGACATGATTGAGAAGTGGGGACTCGGTCGTAAGAAGATTGTGCATGATTTCATTGTCGCTTTGTATCACAGCATAGGAATGTGCATGCAACTTCGCAATTGTTTCAAGGGTCAAAATAACTTCGTCGAAGGTGAGACCCTTCTTCTTATCGGCCATTTTATATCCTTGAAATCGCAAGTCTTCCAGAGCTATGTAGTCATTAACTCCATCCGTCAGCCCAGAGTAGAACTTGGGATTATTGCAGATATACCCTGTTGCTTCCTGGAGAGTAGGACAAATTTGCTTGTAAAATATGAGCTCCGTGGGAAAGAGGACGAGGGCGACCACAAATTGCGACTGTGCAATTGTCATTACGTCCAAGTCGCCAGTCATGGGAAGAAGGGACTTGATAACGACATGCTGGACCTCGCCATCGCCACTCTTGCCTTCTTCGCTCTCCGTTTCCACTTCCAACGCCAACAACTTTGCTATAACGTTGTCACCTTTCTTAGAACCTTGTGCGAACGAATACTTTTTGATGGGTTGACCTATAATTTCCCCGAGGTAGGCATTATCTAAAAGTTTTCGTTCGGAAAGAGCCATTTTGTTGTCACCTTTGATTTTAGCTCGAAAACTTTCTTTGGTTGCCTATCTGTGAACAATTACGGAATGAATATGTAGTCAACAAATTTGTTTTTTTACTGTCAGCCAAGTATTTACTTTCACAACTACATCAACTACATACTTTATTATATCTGTTCATGCTACATATTGATATTGGGATGGATGTGATGTACCTTCTGTATTACATGAATGATATAAATGATGTTCAAGGTCAGCTTCAATTTCTCTGGTTTTTTACACTTCCACGTGTATGCTTATACGACTACGACGCATCCACTAACGTGTAAGTAATATGTACGATCCAAAACACTTACACGAATCTATACGTTTGTGCTGGAGAACATAGTTATGATATGAAAGTTTCAGAAGCATCCCATTTTATCTTGTATCATAATAATATTATGTCACACTTATTCATGTTTGATATTATGGTCCAATCAGTTATGCATGTGGTATGTTTTCCCAGCGTTTCGCCGTTGTTGCAAGCTGTAAATGCGAAAGAGGGCAGTTAGGATTCATTGTATAAATAATATGGCTTTGTTTGAGTAGGATTGGTCAATGCTTTCGACTCATTTATATGTGACTGGGATATTTTGTGTTATTAGTGCTGGCACAGGGCTTAAATACGACAGCTAGGCTACGTTTTGAAATATATGTGACATTACTCATACATATAATGATCGGGAACTCATAAGTAAAAGTTTTCAAAATATTCGTATAGTATTGACGCAATTCATTATTCATTAGGTACGGTTATTTTACATGTAAATGCTAAATTTTCAGGATAATGTGATACTTCTCATATTTTCATGTCAACACCGCCTATGAAATCATGAAATCTCACAATACCCCAGGTACCATCTTAAAAACCAAAGAAAGTCAGGAAAATGGGAGCTACTTATGCTGTCGGTATTATGCTGGTTTGTCATATAATCATATCATTTATTTGAGGAAGCATACTTTTCATATAAGGGAACATACAATAATTGCGTCATGCAAAATCGGGTCGTTTTTACCTCTACCTACCACCCTTGTCATCCATAGTCAT